>JAWQUS010000011.1:9255000-9262500 GCA_036365455.1 Macrosoma leucophasiata | reverse complement strand
CAGTTGGTCAGTGTAGATTTTTCAATACACGAACGCGCCACTTGCCCTCAATACACGAACGCTCTCAAGAATTTTCAATACACGAACGCTCAATTTCACCTAAACCGGCGATAGTTTTCATTGAAAATTTCCTCCCGACCCGCCGACGTGCCGTGACCGTTGGCAGCCATTATTTATGCCCGCTATTACATTATTATGAACCGCGACCGCTTCTTACTGCTTACTGCTTACTGCTTATTTTTTTTCTTCATTTTGTTCACTGTCGATGACAGACCACCCCGTCCATCGTGAGCATCTCAAGCTGCCGTTGTTACTCATAATAGGCAGGCACACTATACTACATATTATTATACATACATACATACATACATACATACATACATACACCTACCACCACCTTAATTAACTCCTCAATTAACCGGCCGGCAACACTTGTCTTTTAATTATAACAGTGTTCCCTTGTCAGCGTTGTTCGTGTGTGACTTATGTGAGTGAATACTTACTTGAAAATAATTATTTAGCATACTTACATAACATACAAACATAGGTACTATCCAATTTTTTTCTATTTTCTTTTCTTTTCACCACTAAAATAAATAAATCATTATATATTATATAGTGATAGTGTGTGGTTTAAGAGTGGCGAAAGTTGCCTCCGAATGTCACTTATATATAATATATCATCTACTATCACTACATAGTACATAAAACAAAGTAGCTTTCTCTGTCCCTATATGCTGCTTAAAAGATCTAGATATTCTTCGCAAAGAAAAAAAGGGACGCAACGCTACATCCATCCATCCATCCATCCATCCATCCATCCATCCATCCATCCATCCATCCATCCATCCATTAATTAATAAATATAGGCTATACATATACATGTCATATATTTCATATGTCTACTAGCTGTGCCCGCGACTTCGTTCGCGTGGAAAAATCATTGTGACTTTGGGCACCTTTTTTAGATATAACTTTTGGTCAATTGTGGATCATAAAAATACTTAAACACTTACACACACTTTTGGTTGGTTAAAAAAATCTGGTTTACATTCTGGTTTGCTTCTCTGTCTTGACACGATATTAGACACGCATAAAAATGCTTATAGTGAGCTAGCGTTGGAAAAGATGGACATATGCTGTAGCGGACTTTTTGTGTGTCGAACTTTTGAAGAAGGGGGAAAAAAACCTTAAAAAATACATGTGATTTAATACACTTTTGACAACAACTTCTAAGCTCTCGATAGGAAAAAAAAATCCCCCGATTTTGAAACATTCTTCTTTGTTGCTCCGCTCCTATTGGTCTTAGCGTGATTATATATAGCCTAAAGCCTTCCTCGATAAATGGACTCTCTAACACTGAATTGAACTTTTCGAATCGGATCGGATCGGACGGACGAACTCTTCAGCTTTATAATATTAGTTTAGATTATTTTAGAAGTAGTTAGCTAGTTTCGCTAGTTTTAAATAACACTAACCTTACTAGGGGGTTAGTTCATTTATTTATATTATATCAAAAAATGATTGACTTAAAATAAAATAATAATAGAGAGAGGAAAAAAGCAAAAAAAAAAAAAAAAAACCTAACACCGAACGGTGGGGCGGGCGAGCGGAGCTCGCCCGCCCCACCCTTCTACCTAACCCAGCCCAAGTCGGGGACGCCCAGGGTCCCCGTCACGCCGAACGACGACGATGATGATGATGATGATGATGATGATGATGATGATGATGATGATGATGATGATGATATATGTATGTATGTATGTATGTATGTATGTATGCATGTATGTATGTATGTATGTATGTATGTATGTATGTATGTATGTATATAATATTATTATTTTTAGTAGGTAGTCTCTAGTTAACCGAACCACTCAGTGGTTCAACGGTCAACGGTCAACGGTCAACGGTCAACGGTCAACGGTCAACGGTCAACGGTCAACGGTCAACGGTCAACGGTCAACGGTCCACGGTCAACGGTCAACGGTCTACGTCTAATTTAATCAAATTTAACCGTGACGTGACTAGATAAAAAGCATTGTGTTGCCGCATGTGCTGTATTTCATTATGTTATGTTATGTTATGTTATGTTATGTTATGTTATGTTATGTTATGTTATGTTATGTTATGTTATGTTATGTTATGTTATGTTATGTTATGTTATGTTATGTTATGTTATGTTATGTTATGTTATGTTATGTTCGAGTGCTCTTGCTTGCGATTTGGACCACGTAGGTAGGTAGGTAGGTAGGTAGGTAGGTAGGTAGGTAGGTAGGTAGGTAGGTAGGTAGGTAGGTAGGTAGGTAGGTAGGTAGGTAGTGCTAGAGGTTTCTTTCTGCTCAAGTCAGTTGATCTTGTGTTTGTTAGTTTTTCCTCTGAACAATTTATTATAATAATCTGCCAAAGTAGAGACTGGAGTTTGCCAAAAAAGTGTTCGGTGTACAGTGCGTGTGTGCGCGCGCGTGTGTGTGTGTGTGTGTGTGTGTGTGTGTGTGTGTGTGTGTGTGTGTGTGTGTGTGTGTGAGTGTGTGTGTGAGTGAGTGAGTGAGTGAGTGAGTGAGTGTGTGCGAACCGTCAATGAGACTTGAAATTTCGCACAAGTATACACCTTAATTACGCCGACAAAGTGGTAGAATAAAAACGTGAAAAAAACTGTTTTTTTTAGGGTAACATCCCCTAATAGTAACGCGCGGTTTTTTTTTTTATTAGTCTGTTCATATAGTGTGGGGTATCGTTGGATAGGTCTTTCAATAATATTATGGGTGTGCGAACATCATTTTATTTTCGATTTAGTAAACTGTTCGTGATTTATTAAGCTTTAAAGTGCAAATTTTCGTTATACTCAAGTGTCCTCCCCCCTCCCCCTCCCCCTCCCCCTCCCCCTCCCCCTCCCCCTCCCCCCTACAGACTAAACGGTTGTCGTTAGAAATTCAAACGTGTTACGGAAAACTATCACACCTAAGTTGGCCCCGCATGTTTGCGAATAATAGTCGACCAAATGTATTTGACTAGAAAATTTCGACCAACTCCAATACAATGCGCGTGGCTCGACACGCACTTGACCGGTTGCACGCACTTGTTCTTCAGATGCTCGGTTATGTTCAATTTCCTCCAGATATTGTTCTCCAAATTGTAAGTTACCATCAGCATCTATGTAAATTTCTCGTAATTTATCTGTCATAGTTATCCAAACTCTTCGTGTCTGATGTCTTTTCTTTAAACTATTTTTTACTTTGTTGTACACGGCTGTCTCAATTAATTCTTCGTGAAATCCAACAGACTGTAATTCCTCTGGTATAGCAAATTTTTTTTCATCTTTAGTTGTGATTGAGGTTACACAACAAATATTAGATTTTCCATCGTTCGCCGGTAAAATCGTGAATTCAAAACGTAACTGCTCCATTTGCATCTTTTTATAAACAAAAATAGAAATGGAACGTACAGAAAGTATGAAAATCAAAGGATTAATGTCATATTTAGGCCCAGCGACAAGACCTTTTGAAATAGTATCAATAGACACAATTGGAGGTTTTGGTGGTTCTAGATCAACCAAGAAATACATACATCTTTTAGTGGACCACTTCACTAGATATGCATTTATTATAACATCAAAAACCCAGGGTGCACATGACTTTATAAAGCTAATAAATAAGGTCGCTGAAACCGAAGAGATTGGGATGCTCCTTACCGACCAGTATCCTGGAATAAACTCTAAAGAATTCAAGAAATTCCTTACTGACAAACAAATAACAATAATTTTTACAGCAGTGAATGCACCGTTTTCTAATGGCCTAAATGAAAGGTTGAATCAAACGATAGTTAACAAAATTAGATGCAAAATCAATGAAGATGGAGAAAACAGAGCGTGGACTACAATAGCACATGAATGTGTAGAAAAATACAATCAGACTAACCACTCAGTAACTGGCTATGCACCATGTTATTTGCTATACGGAACAGATGTTAAGGTTTTACCAAAAGAACTACAACAAGGAGGTATAAATAGTGACTGGATCAGAGATAAGAAAACAGCGCTTAATAATAACTTGAAATCACATTACTACAACAAAATGAGGTATGATAGGAATAGAAAACAAAGAGAATTCAGTGTGGGAGATCTAGTATATATAGAAAATGGGAATAAACTAAATAGGAAAAAGCTAGATGAATTGAGAATTGGACCATATAAAATAATTAAAAAGAAATCTAATACAATTTACGAGATAGATACAGGACATAGAAAAACAGAGTCAAATCTTTTTCATATCACAAAACTAATTCCAGTACAGATAACAGAGGATGAGAATGCGCGAGTATCAAATGGAGAACTGGAATGAAAATTCACGGGTGAATTTTCTTCCCCATGGGGGGAGATGTAAAGAAATACTATTTCTTTCTTCGCACTCTGTGTGTTTATTTACCATGAAGTTTGGTTATAGTTTTTAACTTTTTAACTGTCTGATTTTAAAGAAGAAACGAATTCTGAATGTCAGATGACAGATTTAAATACGAGTTGATTGACAATTGGATAATCAATGAAAATTTTAATATTATATTATTTTATGTTTTAAAAGTGAAAGAATAAACTTTCATTGTCGTTTCTTCTTTTCAGGTTTGAGTTCATATTGTTTTATATTACCTAAATAAAATAGTCTCTGTATAAAAAAAACTAACAATAAAACTTCTTTTCAGCAACACAAGGTTTATTTCTTTCATGTAGTAAAACAGACTTATATATATATATTTGGTTGTGTTCATTGTATTATTTAACGATGTTTATTTTATTTATTAATATAAAGTCATCATTATATTTTTCTGTAAATTATTTAAAGTTTTGTCGACGTAAAAGTGCATGCGGTGTACATTTGTAATTGGTTGTCCATTTGAAAGGATAATTTTAAATGTTTATCTTAAGATGTTCAATTGTAACAATTGCAAAATGTGCCTAATATATAAATAAATAAAAAAAAATAAATGAACATTTTCATTTTGCGCAACTCAACGCAGATCGACCGCTCCCAGCCTCATGCCGAGCGTGTACGTCTGAACGGCATGCGTGGACGGACCGCGCCGGCGTCACTGTCGAGAGAGCGCGCAATACAATACGCGCTCACCGTCGTGGCGTTTTAAGAGTGGTGATTTTAAAGTTTTTTGTGAGTTGTGTTTTTGTGTTTGTGTTGTGTTATATCAGAATTATTGTTGTGTATATAGTGTCATAAGATGACACATGGCATAATATAATAATATAACAATGTGCGCGACACGACTTGGGCGATGGACGCGGCGGCAACGAACATTGTCTCGTGTGATTCTGTCGTTATATTTTTCTGTGCGGATCGACGGTGTTATGTAGTGATGGGTGTCTATGTGCGTGTAACGTGCGTTGTGCGTGCAAGAGACCACCACCACCAGACCGTATCGAATGCGATCCATTGACAGGGACTGAATTTCGCGCCCACCGCGGTCGATCTTCGGTCTCGATCTGCCTCACCTGCGCGACGCCGTCACTTGATGGCCGTCGAACTGTTTCGATTGATTAAGTTTATTGCACAAACGGTAGTTAGCGATCTTTCTGCAACCGAGCGAGATTAAAATGATATTAATCGAGCGTGTCAAACGTTTTGATAGCGTACGCTTTAACGGGCGTTACGTGTGTGAGAATTGCATCCGTCTCGTTAAGAATGTTCAATATCGACGTGTTGCAGCACCGGCGGCTGGTTTGCGTCTTTTTTCGTGTTCCAGTCGTCGTTGTCGTCGTATTCGTCGCTGTTCGAAGGCGGGGGGTGCTCAGTCTCCTACCCGACAGCAGCGACAAAGGATAACATGACGTTAACCGACTCGTGTTGTCCGTATGTGTATAATAACGATGAACGATAAACGCGCCTCGCCCACGCGGCGTAGCGTGCGTCTTTCACTTGTCGTGTTAGCTCCCTGGTTGATCCTGCCAGTAGTTATATGCTTGTCTCAAAGATTAAGCCATGCATGTCTCAGTGCAAGCCGTATTAAGGCGATACCGCGAATGGCTCAATATATCAGTTTTGGTTCCTTAGATCTTACTCAGTTACTTGGATAACTGTGGTAATTCTAGAGCTAATACATGCAATCAGAACTCTGACCAGTGATGGGACGAGTGCTTTTATTAGATCAAAACCAATCGACGGAGGGCCTCGCGTCCGAAGTCGTTAATTTTGATGAATCTGGATAACTTTTGCCGATCGCATGGTCCAGTACCGGCGACGCATCTTTCAAATGTCTGCCTTATCAACTTTCGATGGTAGTTTCTGCGACTACCATGGTTGTCACGGGTAACGGGGAATCAGGGTTCGATTCCGGAGAGGGAGCCTGAGAAACGGCTACCACATCCAAGGAAGGCAGCAGGCGCGCAAATTACCCACTCCCGGCACGGGGAGGTAGTGACGAAAAATAACGATACGGGACTCTTACGAGGCCTCGTAATCGGAATGAGTACACTTTAAATATTTTAACGAGGAACAATTGGAGGGCAAGTCTGGTGCCAGCAGCCGCGGTAATTCCAGCTCCAATAGCGTATACTAAAATTGTTGCGGTTAAAAAGCTCGTAGTTGCATTTGTGCGCCGCGCTGTCGGTGCACCGCATCCGCGGTGATACTGACACGTCTGCGGAGCATATCGTCGGTGAGCCGGCGGTAAAACGCCGGTTCAATATCAAAATCCTATCGCGGTGCTCTTCGGTGAGTGTCGAGATGGGCCGACAATTTTACTTTGAACAAATTAGAGTGCTCAAAGCGGGCTCAAAATGCTGCTTGAATATTTCGTGCATGGAATAATAGAATATGATCTCGGTTCTATTTTGTTGGTTTTCAGAACTCCGAGGTAATGATTAATAGGGATAACTGGGGGCATTCGTATTGCGACGTTAGAGGTGAAATTCTTGGATCGTCGCAAGACGAACATCAGCGAAAGCATTTGCCAAAGGTGTTTTCATCAATCAAGAACGAAAGTTAGAGGTTCGAAGGCGATTAGATACCGCCCTAGTTCTAACCGTAAATATGTCATCTAGCGATCCGCCGACGTTACTACGATGGCTCGGCGGGCAGCTTCCGGGAAACCAAAGATTTTGGACTCCGGGGGGAGTATGGTTGCAAAGCTGAAACTTAAAGGAATTGACGGAAGGGCACCACCAGGAGTGGAGCCTGCGGCTTAATTTGACTCAACACGGGAAATCTCACCAGGCCCGGACACCGGAAGGATTGACAGATTAACAGCTCTTTCTTGATTCGGTGGGTGGTGGTGCATGGCCGTTCTTAGTTGGTGGAGCGATTTGTCTGGTTAATTCCGGTAACGAACGAGACTCTAGCCTGCTAAATAGGCGTCGTAATTTAAGTGTGCGCGGCTTCGGTCGCGCAACTCACTGGCGGCGTAACAAAATTCTTCTTAGAGGGACCGGCGGCTTCGAGCCGCACGAGATTGAGCAATAACAGGTCTGTGATGCCCTTAGATGTCCTGGGCCGCACGCGCGCT
>JAWQUS010000011.1:9247500-9250000 GCA_036365455.1 Macrosoma leucophasiata | reverse complement strand
AGACTTTTGTGTCTGACAGTATAGTGCCTAGTAGAGACCAGTAGTGCCTATTAGTGCCTATTAGTGCCTTTTTGTGCTTTTTGGTGCCCTGTTGTAGCCACTTATTGCATATTTTATCTTTGTACATTTTTTTTTGACATTTTTGAATTTTTGTGCCGATTTGTGCTTAACTGTGCCTGTTGTGCCTTAGACTGTTTTTGCTTTTTTGTGCTTTTCTTGACTTTGAAATTTTTGTGGACTTAGAAAATTTTTCAAAAATTTTCGGTCCGACACCATCAAAAATCGTCCACACCAAACTGCGCTGGGTTGCGTTCAATACACGAACGCCCTCCTCTTGTAAAGAAAATAACAAGGAATAAATATGAGCGATTCGGACGACCCGCCCCCGGCTAACCCTTTTAGGGCACGTGGATCATTGCTCCGGACTCCCCCCCCCCCGCGGACCATAGACAGCTCGCCAGGATCGACCACAGACGCAGCGGAGATCGCAGCTCAGGCTGCCTACCAGGCAGTAGCAGCGGTAATGGCGACCCTGTCACCGAATATTTCGCCCCCTCCACCCCCCTGCACTCCGGCCACCCCCCCCCCGATTTTGAAGGTTGCCCCGCCACCGCCGAGACCCGCATCATCGAAAAGACTGCTGTCGCCGGACGATTTCCAGGAAGTGCGTGGGGCAAAACGCCGCCCTGCTAGAGTTCGGGAGATCCAACAGGAAGGTGTCTCCAGAAGCGGCTTGTCCACACCGGACATCACCGAGTACAGGACTCCGGCAGCGTCCTCGGGAGAGGAAGGTACGGACACCGACGCGGACCGCGAAGTGGACCTGAGTCAGGCTTCATCTCGGCAGCTCATCACAAGGGCGAACAGGGCGGCCAGGGCGATCTCCGGCATCGCAGGAGGACAGACATCCAAGTTAAACAAGATGGACCAGGCTGGCATAAACGCCCAGGTGGCCATTATGTTAGAAATAGTGGCACAGCTCGGCCTGATCGCGGAGGAAAAGAAGGGGGAAGTGGTGAAGGCCAAGACGGAGTCGCAGGCCCTCACTGAATCCCGTAATGCAGAACGCCACCGCGCGATCAGGGCAGAGGCTGAGGTGGAATCGGCACGCTCTATTCAGACGCTTATCCCAGCCCAGCAGTCAAAACCATCGTACGCGGAGCTTGCAGGGCGCCAAAAAGGACCAGCGGTGGCGCTCTATCCGGTGGAGGGGTCGGAATTAAAGACCTCCGACGACACCAAGAGGGTGTTAAAGTCCTCCGTCGCCCCCGTAGCACTCAACATTCAGGTGGACAGCGTGCGGAGGGTAGGCAAGGCTGGCGTGGTGGTGCAGACTCGCACGGCAGAGGATATGACTAAACTAAAGGCGGCTCTTCCCGCGACGCTGAAGGCTAACGACGCATTGGGAAAACGTCCATTAGTAGCGATAAGGAACGTCGAAGGCCTCAACCCAGACACGGATGAGGTCTTCAAGGCCATTGTCGACCAGAACTTTAGGGAGGACGCAACCTGGACCGTGGCAAAAATGAGGGAGGAAGCTAGAGTCGCCTTCTACAAATCACGAACCGGCATAGCGAAGACCACAATTGTTCTGGCATGCACGCCAGCCCTGCGCAAGGCCCTAGTCAGCAAAGGGCGCCTCTACATAGGATGGGAGGTATCGTTGGTAGAGGATTTCACGACTGCAGTGTGCTGCCGACGGTGCCACTTGTACGGACACACCGAGAAGGGGTGCAAGTCAGAAACAGTGACGTGCGGGCGGTGCGGTCAAACGGGCCACACCAGCGCGGACTGCAGGTCTACGAACGAAGTGTGCGCCACCTGTTCAAAATTTGGGCACCGGGAAGCATCCGGCCACAAAACGGCCGCAAAGGAGTGCCCAGCGCGCGTACACGCAGAGCGCCGCTTGGTGGAGATGACGGCTTACTGAAGCCTCCACCAAGAAAAGTCACCGTCGGCCAGGTGAATCTGGCGGGGGCCGAGCTCGCCACTACGGAGCTACCTCTGGTCGCGGAAGAATTGGGCCTGGACGTCGTATTGGTGCAAGAACATTATCCCAGAGCCCGGTCGGATACCGCTAGCAGGATTCTGCAGTGCGGCGACCAAGCGAAAGCGGGTGTGTATGTCCGTCGCCTGGACCTCCCGTGTGCCCTCCTTCACCACCTGTCGTCGACACACTGCACAGTGTGTCACATTCAGAATGACGACGAGGAGGGGATCTACATGGTGTCCGCGTACTTTCAGTACAGTGACGACATAGACATCCACTTACAACACCTAGGAATGGTACTGGACTCCCTGCGCGGGAAGAAGATCCTGATCGGGGTAGACTCCAATGCGCACTCTCCAATGTGGTACTGTGAGCGGCGGCAGTACACCGGACGCGGGCCAGACGTCACGCACCGCAGAGAATCGATGGAGGCATTTATCCTGGCCAGAGACCTTTGCTTGGAGAACAGGGAGGGACAGCCTGAGACGTTCTCCACAGCGAACGGAGCGT
>JAWQUS010000011.1:9100000-9242500 GCA_036365455.1 Macrosoma leucophasiata | reverse complement strand
CAATACACGAACGCTCTCAAAAATTCTCAATACACGAACGCTCAATTTCACCTAAACCGGCGATAATTTTCATTGAAAATTTCCTCCCGACCCGCCGACGTACCGTGGACCACCACGCATTATTATTTCGTCCCCTCACGCCTTCCTTTTTGCCTGCGTTGTGATATATTTGGTCAGTTGGTCAGTGTAGATTTTTCAATACACGAACGCGCCACTTGCCCTCAATACACGAACGCTCTCAAGAATTTTCAATACACGAACGCTCAATTTCACCTAAACCGGCGATAGTTTTCATTGAAAATTTCCTCCCGACCCGCCGACGTGCCGTGACCGTTGGCAGCCATTATTTATGCCCGCTATTACATTATTATGAACCGCGACCGCTTCTTACTGCTTACTGCTTACTGCTTATTTTTTTTCTTCATTTTGTTCACTGTCGATGACAGACCACCCCGTCCATCGTGAGCATCTCAAGCTGCCGTTGTTACTCATAATAGGCAGGCACACTATACTACATATTATTATACATACATACATACATACATACATACATACATACACCTACCACCACCTTAATTAACTCCTCAATTAACCGGCCGGCAACACTTGTCTTTTAATTATAACAGTGTTCCCTTGTCAGCGTTGTTCGTGTGTGACTTATGTGAGTGAATACTTACTTGAAAATAATTATTTAGCATACTTACATAACATACAAACATAGGTACTATCCAATTTTTTTCTATTTTCTTTTCTTTTCACCACTAAAATAAATAAATCATTATATATTATATAGTGATAGTGTGTGGTTTAAGAGTGGCGAAAGTTGCCTCCGAATGTCACTTATATATAATATATCATCTACTATCACTACATAGTACATAAAACAAAGTAGCTTTCTCTGTCCCTATATGCTGCTTAAAAGATCTAGATATTCTTCGCAAAGAAAAAAAGGGACGCAACGCTACATCCATCCATCCATCCATCCATCCATCCATCCATCCATCCATCCATCCATCCATCCATCCATTAATTAATAAATATAGGCTATACATATACATGTCATATATTTCATATGTCTACTAGCTGTGCCCGCGACTTCGTTCGCGTGGAAAAATCATTGTGACTTTGGGCACCTTTTTTAGATATAACTTTTGGTCAATTGTGGATCATAAAAATACTTAAACACTTACACACACTTTTGGTTGGTTAAAAAAATCTGGTTTACATTCTGGTTTGCTTCTCTGTCTTGACACGATATTAGACACGCATAAAAATGCTTATAGTGAGCTAGCGTTGGAAAAGATGGACATATGCTGTAGCGGACTTTTTGTGTGTCGAACTTTTGAAGAAGGGGGAAAAAAACCTTAAAAAATACATGTGATTTAATACACTTTTGACAACAACTTCTAAGCTCTCGATAGGAAAAAAAAATCCCCCGATTTTGAAACATTCTTCTTTGTTGCTCCGCTCCTATTGGTCTTAGCGTGATTATATATAGCCTAAAGCCTTCCTCGATAAATGGACTCTCTAACACTGAATTGAACTTTTCGAATCGGATCGGATCGGACGGACGAACTCTTCAGCTTTATAATATTAGTTTAGATTATTTTAGAAGTAGTTAGCTAGTTTCGCTAGTTTTAAATAACACTAACCTTACTAGGGGGTTAGTTCATTTATTTATATTATATCAAAAAATGATTGACTTAAAATAAAATAATAATAGAGAGAGGAAAAAAGCAAAAAAAAAAAAAAAAAACCTAACACCGAACGGTGGGGCGGGCGAGCGGAGCTCGCCCGCCCCACCCTTCTACCTAACCCAGCCCAAGTCGGGGACGCCCAGGGTCCCCGTCACGCCGAACGACGACGACGATGATGATGATGATGATGATGATGATGATGATGATGATGATGATGATGATGATATATGTATGTATGTATGTATGTATGTATGTATGCATGTATGTATGTATGTATGTATGTATGTATGTATGTATGTATGTATATAATATTATTATTTTTAGTAGGTAGTCTCTAGTTAACCGAACCACTCAGTGGTTCAACGGTCAACGGTCAACGGTCAACGGTCAACGGTCAACGGTCAACGGTCAACGGTCAACGGTCAACGGTCAACGGTCAACGGTCCACGGTCAACGGTCAACGGTCTACGTCTAATTTAATCAAATTTAACCGTGACGTGACTAGATAAAAAGCATTGTGTTGCCGCATGTGCTGTATTTCATTATGTTATGTTATGTTATGTTATGTTATGTTATGTTATGTTATGTTATGTTATGTTATGTTATGTTATGTTATGTTATGTTATGTTATGTTATGTTATGTTATGTTATGTTATGTTATGTTATGTTATGTTATGTTCGAGTGCTCTTGCTTGCGATTTGGACCACGTAGGTAGGTAGGTAGGTAGGTAGGTAGGTAGGTAGGTAGGTAGGTAGGTAGGTAGGTAGGTAGGTAGGTAGGTAGGTAGGTAGGTAGTGCTAGAGGTTTCTTTCTGCTCAAGTCAGTTGATCTTGTGTTTGTTAGTTTTTCCTCTGAACAATTTATTATAATAATCTGCCAAAGTAGAGACTGGAGTTTGCCAAAAAAGTGTTCGGTGTACAGTGCGTGTGTGCGCGCGCGTGTGTGTGTGTGTGTGTGTGTGTGTGTGTGTGTGTGTGTGTGTGTGTGTGTGTGTGTGTGAGTGTGTGTGTGAGTGAGTGAGTGAGTGAGTGAGTGAGTGTGTGCGAACCGTCAATGAGACTTGAAATTTCGCACAAGTATACACCTTAATTACGCCGACAAAGTGGTAGAATAAAAACGTGAAAAAAACTGTTTTTTTTAGGGTAACATCCCCTAATAGTAACGCGCGGTTTTTTTTTTTATTAGTCTGTTCATATAGTGTGGGGTATCGTTGGATAGGTCTTTCAATAATATTATGGGTGTGCGAACATCATTTTATTTTCGATTTAGTAAACTGTTCGTGATTTATTAAGCTTTAAAGTGCAAATTTTCGTTATACTCAAGTGTCCTCCCCCCTCCCCCTCCCCCTCCCCCTCCCCCTCCCCCTCCCCCTCCCCCCTACAGACTAAACGGTTGTCGTTAGAAATTCAAACGTGTTACGGAAAACTATCACACCTAAGTTGGCCCCGCATGTTTGCGAATAATAGTCGACCAAATGTATTTGACTAGAAAATTTCGACCAACTCCAATACAATGCGCGTGGCTCGACACGCACTTGACCGGTTGCACGCACTTGTTCTTCAGATGCTCGGTTATGTTCAATTTCCTCCAGATATTGTTCTCCAAATTGTAAGTTACCATCAGCATCTATGTAAATTTCTCGTAATTTATCTGTCATAGTTATCCAAACTCTTCGTGTCTGATGTCTTTTCTTTAAACTATTTTTTACTTTGTTGTACACGGCTGTCTCAATTAATTCTTCGTGAAATCCAACAGACTGTAATTCCTCTGGTATAGCAAATTTTTTTTCATCTTTAGTTGTGATTGAGGTTACACAACAAATATTAGATTTTCCATCGTTCGCCGGTAAAATCGTGAATTCAAAACGTAACTGCTCCATTTGCATCTTTTTATAAACAAAAATAGAAATGGAACGTACAGAAAGTATGAAAATCAAAGGATTAATGTCATATTTAGGCCCAGCGACAAGACCTTTTGAAATAGTATCAATAGACACAATTGGAGGTTTTGGTGGTTCTAGATCAACCAAGAAATACATACATCTTTTAGTGGACCACTTCACTAGATATGCATTTATTATAACATCAAAAACCCAGGGTGCACATGACTTTATAAAGCTAATAAATAAGGTCGCTGAAACCGAAGAGATTGGGATGCTCCTTACCGACCAGTATCCTGGAATAAACTCTAAAGAATTCAAGAAATTCCTTACTGACAAACAAATAACAATAATTTTTACAGCAGTGAATGCACCGTTTTCTAATGGCCTAAATGAAAGGTTGAATCAAACGATAGTTAACAAAATTAGATGCAAAATCAATGAAGATGGAGAAAACAGAGCGTGGACTACAATAGCACATGAATGTGTAGAAAAATACAATCAGACTAACCACTCAGTAACTGGCTATGCACCATGTTATTTGCTATACGGAACAGATGTTAAGGTTTTACCAAAAGAACTACAACAAGGAGGTATAAATAGTGACTGGATCAGAGATAAGAAAACAGCGCTTAATAATAACTTGAAATCACATTACTACAACAAAATGAGGTATGATAGGAATAGAAAACAAAGAGAATTCAGTGTGGGAGATCTAGTATATATAGAAAATGGGAATAAACTAAATAGGAAAAAGCTAGATGAATTGAGAATTGGACCATATAAAATAATTAAAAAGAAATCTAATACAATTTACGAGATAGATACAGGACATAGAAAAACAGAGTCAAATCTTTTTCATATCACAAAACTAATTCCAGTACAGATAACAGAGGATGAGAATGCGCGAGTATCAAATGGAGAACTGGAATGAAAATTCACGGGTGAATTTTCTTCCCCATGGGGGGAGATGTAAAGAAATACTATTTCTTTCTTCGCACTCTGTGTGTTTATTTACCATGAAGTTTGGTTATAGTTTTTAACTTTTTAACTGTCTGATTTTAAAGAAGAAACGAATTCTGAATGTCAGATGACAGATTTAAATACGAGTTGATTGACAATTGGATAATCAATGAAAATTTTAATATTATATTATTTTATGTTTTAAAAGTGAAAGAATAAACTTTCATTGTCGTTTCTTCTTTTCAGGTTTGAGTTCATATTGTTTTATATTACCTAAATAAAATAGTCTCTGTATAAAAAAAACTAACAATAAAACTTCTTTTCAGCAACACAAGGTTTATTTCTTTCATGTAGTAAAACAGACTTATATATATATATTTGGTTGTGTTCATTGTATTATTTAACGATGTTTATTTTATTTATTAATATAAAGTCATCATTATATTTTTCTGTAAATTATTTAAAGTTTTGTCGACGTAAAAGTGCATGCGGTGTACATTTGTAATTGGTTGTCCATTTGAAAGGATAATTTTAAATGTTTATCTTAAGATGTTCAATTGTAACAATTGCAAAATGTGCCTAATATATAAATAAATAAAAAAAAATAAATGAACATTTTCATTTTGCGCAACTCAACGCAGATCGACCGCTCCCAGCCTCATGCCGAGCGTGTACGTCTGAACGGCATGCGTGGACGGACCGCGCCGGCGTCACTGTCGAGAGAGCGCGCAATACAATACGCGCTCACCGTCGTGGCGTTTTAAGAGTGGTGATTTTAAAGTTTTTTGTGAGTTGTGTTTTTGTGTTTGTGTTGTGTTATATCAGAATTATTGTTGTGTATATAGTGTCATAAGATGACACATGGCATAATATAATAATATAACAATGTGCGCGACACGACTTGGGCGATGGACGCGGCGGCAACGAACATTGTCTCGTGTGATTCTGTCGTTATATTTTTCTGTGCGGATCGACGGTGTTATGTAGTGATGGGTGTCTATGTGCGTGTAACGTGCGTTGTGCGTGCAAGAGACCACCACCACCAGACCGTATCGAATGCGATCCATTGACAGGGACTGAATTTCGCGCCCACCGCGGTCGATCTTCGGTCTCGATCTGCCTCACCTGCGCGACGCCGTCACTTGATGGCCGTCGAACTGTTTCGATTGATTAAGTTTATTGCACAAACGGTAGTTAGCGATCTTTCTGCAACCGAGCGAGATTAAAATGATATTAATCGAGCGTGTCAAACGTTTTGATAGCGTACGCTTTAACGGGCGTTACGTGTGTGAGAATTGCATCCGTCTCGTTAAGAATGTTCAATATCGACGTGTTGCAGCACCGGCGGCTGGTTTGCGTCTTTTTTCGTGTTCCAGTCGTCGTTGTCGTCGTATTCGTCGCTGTTCGAAGGCGGGGGGTGCTCAGTCTCCTACCCGACAGCAGCGACAAAGGATAACATGACGTTAACCGACTCGTGTTGTCCGTATGTGTATAATAACGATGAACGATAAACGCGCCTCGCCCACGCGGCGTAGCGTGCGTCTTTCACTTGTCGTGTTAGCTCCCTGGTTGATCCTGCCAGTAGTTATATGCTTGTCTCAAAGATTAAGCCATGCATGTCTCAGTGCAAGCCGTATTAAGGCGATACCGCGAATGGCTCAATATATCAGTTTTGGTTCCTTAGATCTTACTCAGTTACTTGGATAACTGTGGTAATTCTAGAGCTAATACATGCAATCAGAACTCTGACCAGTGATGGGACGAGTGCTTTTATTAGATCAAAACCAATCGACGGAGGGCCTCGCGTCCGAAGTCGTTAATTTTGATGAATCTGGATAACTTTTGCCGATCGCATGGTCCAGTACCGGCGACGCATCTTTCAAATGTCTGCCTTATCAACTTTCGATGGTAGTTTCTGCGACTACCATGGTTGTCACGGGTAACGGGGAATCAGGGTTCGATTCCGGAGAGGGAGCCTGAGAAACGGCTACCACATCCAAGGAAGGCAGCAGGCGCGCAAATTACCCACTCCCGGCACGGGGAGGTAGTGACGAAAAATAACGATACGGGACTCTTACGAGGCCTCGTAATCGGAATGAGTACACTTTAAATATTTTAACGAGGAACAATTGGAGGGCAAGTCTGGTGCCAGCAGCCGCGGTAATTCCAGCTCCAATAGCGTATACTAAAATTGTTGCGGTTAAAAAGCTCGTAGTTGCATTTGTGCGCCGCGCTGTCGGTGCACCGCATCCGCGGTGATACTGACACGTCTGCGGAGCATATCGTCGGTGAGCCGGCGGTAAAACGCCGGTTCAATATCAAAATCCTATCGCGGTGCTCTTCGGTGAGTGTCGAGATGGGCCGACAATTTTACTTTGAACAAATTAGAGTGCTCAAAGCGGGCTCAAAATGCTGCTTGAATATTTCGTGCATGGAATAATAGAATATGATCTCGGTTCTATTTTGTTGGTTTTCAGAACTCCGAGGTAATGATTAATAGGGATAACTGGGGGCATTCGTATTGCGACGTTAGAGGTGAAATTCTTGGATCGTCGCAAGACGAACATCAGCGAAAGCATTTGCCAAAGGTGTTTTCATCAATCAAGAACGAAAGTTAGAGGTTCGAAGGCGATTAGATACCGCCCTAGTTCTAACCGTAAATATGTCATCTAGCGATCCGCCGACGTTACTACGATGGCTCGGCGGGCAGCTTCCGGGAAACCAAAGATTTTGGACTCCGGGGGGAGTATGGTTGCAAAGCTGAAACTTAAAGGAATTGACGGAAGGGCACCACCAGGAGTGGAGCCTGCGGCTTAATTTGACTCAACACGGGAAATCTCACCAGGCCCGGACACCGGAAGGATTGACAGATTAACAGCTCTTTCTTGATTCGGTGGGTGGTGGTGCATGGCCGTTCTTAGTTGGTGGAGCGATTTGTCTGGTTAATTCCGGTAACGAACGAGACTCTAGCCTGCTAAATAGGCGTCGTAATTTAAGTGTGCGCGGCTTCGGTCGCGCAACTCACTGGCGGCGTAACAAAATTCTTCTTAGAGGGACCGGCGGCTTCGAGCCGCACGAGATTGAGCAATAACAGGTCTGTGATGCCCTTAGATGTCCTGGGCCGCACGCGCGCTACACTGAAGGAATCAGCATGTTCTCCCTGGCCTAGAGGCCCGGGCAACCCGTTGAAACTCCTTCGTGCTGGGGATTGGGGTTTGCAATTATCCCCCATAAACGAGGAATTCCTAGTAAGCGCGAGTCATAAGCTCGCGTTGATTACGTCCCTGCCCTTTGTACACACCGCCCGTCGCTACTACCGATTGAATGATTTAGTGAGGTCTTCGGACCGACACGCGGTGGCTTCACGGCCGTCGGCGTTGCTGGGAAGTTGACCAAACTTGATCATTTAGAGGAAGTAAAAGTCGTAACAAGGTTTCCGTAGGGGAACCTGCGGAAGGATCATTAACGTTATTTTGTACGTCGCGCTAGTCACGCTACTCGACGAACAGAAGGACAAACAAAAATCCTCCAGATAAACATATCTATACACGCGCATTATCTATATTCTTTTCACGCACCATTCCATCCTGACAAACCTAATCTGCTGTTCACTCTCTATTCTACATTCTTCTTCAATTAGGTCACTCCCACTTGAGTCACAAAATGCGTCGTTGTCATTATTTGCACTCATTTTAATATTAATAAATTTTTATCAATGAAGGTAGTCAAAAAAAAACTATTGCAATTACGAACGGCCGAATAACGCGAAGCGTGCGCTTGACTTGCCGTCTCGCGCGCAACTGGTCCAACATTCTTGAACTTACAGATAATAAATTCAAGTCATGTATTAAACGCACACTATGTAAAAATGCGTACTATAGACTCGATGACTATCTAAAGGATAGAGATGTCTGGACAAATGCTGGTCTAGCTCCACAAGACTAAACAATAATTTTGTGAAATGAATGTCCATTGTACTTGATATTGTAAAACATAGTTATAAGTGTCATATTGTGAAAATAGTTTTAAGGAACATATTTTGAAAAGACCCTACTGAGTATTGTTTTGGCAGGTTTTTTCTCAGTAATGTGGGCTTTGGAACTCTGCCAGTGAATGACAAAGAATGTCCCATATTTTTTTGTTTAGTCTTATCTTGCCGTTTGTAAAAGAAAGTATGGAACATTCTGTTGATACCTACTTTTATCATAAAGTATTTTTGGACTATTATTTATTTTATTTTGTTTACTTTGACATATTAATCAACGTATCAGTTGTTATTCGCTTAAATTTTATATTTGTAATTTGACCAATCACAAGCAAATTCTATTATTTCCAAGTGATTAAATGAATTTTTAAGTTTGAGTTTATTACTACTTAAAACCAAAATGTCAGCCCATCTCTTGAAAAAATGTATAAATATACATTACGAATGAATTTTCGTTCGTAATGTATAAATATACATTACTAATGAATTTTTCAAGTCGTGCTAACGCGACACAATGCACGCTTTGCAAAACCATCCAAAATGACGACGAGCGATAGCGTCTAATCATGGCAACATAAACGGCCAGGAAATCCGTCACTGATGAACTAAATGCGCTCACGTCATCCTAACCAAACAAATTGCACGGATGTTGGCTAAGGCCGTTCGCCCTGGGCGCACGACCGACGATTTTCGTCAATCGCTTGAAACAAAGAAGAGGGTGAATGGTGAATATTAAAGGGCTCAGCGACACTCGAGCTGCTTTTTCATCAGGCGTCGACACACCAGTGTGCTTTCAAACCCTCCTTTTGAGATCCCGTCCAAGATTAGGGCACTAGTTTGTACGGTGCAGCTTTAGGGATGGTGTCGAATATCGATGTATTTGTTTGGAGATATGATTTTAATTCAATCAATTTAAAGGAAATAAAAATATCACACTAGCCGTTGACATTGATATTTAAACTTAATTGAGTAGAAGTTACTTTCATGATTTCAATAACCTATGAAAATGCTCCTGCATCGCACCAACCAACGATCAGCTTGATAGTTATTACTTTTAGAGTACACAAATACTGAAGAATTATAACATAATTTATTAAAATATTATTTTAAAATTAAAAAAAAACCGCCTTCAAAAATAGTTAAAAACTGAATAGACAAAAATAAACATAAATAATAAAAATAAGACTTCAAACCTATGAGTAGGTAGGTACGTAGCCCATATTAAAGTAATTGTCTTATTATAATTAATAGGTCACGTGTTTATTCTTAGTGGTGTAACTATTATTAGTATTAAGCACTACAGTAAAAGTAAGTAGGTATTTTAACTACTTCTACTAATATCTATAGTCTTTATCATCAGTTCTAGAGGTGAGTAATAACGGCTTTTCTGGAATGCCAACGAAACGAAACTGGCTTTTGAATTCTAATAGCGATTTCGAAAACTATCTATTCCAGTAGCTGTTTTTTAGGCAGTCTAGCAAAAAGCTAATTCAAAGTATAGTGATAAAACCCGCTATCAAGATAGTACCGACTACTATAAGGAATAAACACGTAATCTTTTAATTATAATAAGACAATTACTTTAATATGGGCTACGTACCTACCTACTTTTAGGTTTGAAGTCGGTGCCAAGTTGAATAAAAAAATTTAGAGCCTATTTCACTGCGATTCATTTAGCCGCATTTGTTAACACTGCAACAACACATTAGTTCTAACGCGCGGGCCGCACTATTGGCTTGGCACCGACTTCAAACCTATGAGTAGGTAGGTACGTAGCCCATATTAAAGTAATTGTCTTATTATAATTAATAGATTACGTGTTTATTCCCTTAAAATGAAACTATCTAATTGAGTTTATTTATCGCTTTTTAGTGTTTTTTGTCTATTTAGTTTTTTTTTTTTTGAAGGCGGTTTTATTTAATTTTAAAATAATTTACTACCGATACTACGATATAGACCGCTACTGTAGTGACAGATTGTTTCAATAGAAACTATGGCTCTTCTTTTATGACTTTCTCGGTAGGCTTTGTCCAGCTGTGGACATCTTTCGGCTGGAGTGATGTTGATGATGGTGATGGTGGTGAAGATGTTGATAAAGGTGTTGATGAAGATGATGGGGTTGATGAAAGACATGGTGATGTTGATGGAGATGATGATGAAGATGATGATGATGACGGTGATGATGATCATGACACGCATAATAATGTGAACATCTCCTTTATCATCATCACTTTCACCATCATCACCTCCATCTTCATCATCTTTATCATAATCACCTCCATCATCATCATCACCTCTATCATCATCACATACATCATCATCCCTTCCATCATCGTATCCTCCATTCCAGAAAAGCCGCCATTACACGTACACCTCTAGAACTGATGATAAAGACTATAGATAGTAGTAGTAGTAGTTAAAATACCTACCTACTTTTACTGTTATACTTAATACTAATAATAGTTACACCACTAAAAAGCATAAAATTATTATTTTAAAATAAAAAAAAACACCTTCAAAAAAAATTAAAACTGAATAGACAAAAACACTGAAAAGCGAGAAATAAACTCAATTAGATTATTTCATTTTAAGGGAATAAACACGTAACCTATTAATTATAATAAGACAATTACTTTAATATGGGCTACGTACCTACCTACTCATAGGTTTGAAGTCGGTGCCAAGCCAAATAGTGCGGCCCGCGTGTTGGTACTAATGTTGTGTTGTTGCAGTGTTATCAAATGCGGCTATTTGAATCGCAGTCAAATAGGCTCTAAAATTTTTTATTTAACTTGGCACCGACTTCAAACCTATGAGTAGGTAGGTACGTAGCCCATATTAAAGTAATTGTCTTATTATAATTAATAGGTCACGTGTTTATTCCTTTAAAATGAAATAATCTAATTGAGTTTATTTCGCGCTTTTCAGTGTTTTTTGTCTATTCAGTTTTAATTTTTTTTGAAGGCGGTTTTTTTTTATGTGTGAAACATGACGATACTTGTTGGTCACTATACTCACCGGCTTCAAAACACTCAATAGTTAATAAAAAGTCGTACATCGAACGTAATTTGTAATGGAATCGGCGTACAGATATGAAGAGAATGACGAATGTAGATGAGGCACAGGAGATGTATATCTGGCGCTCCATACTCTCTACCTACTCCGTTACTTGGCGTGAAGATACATACATACATAATTTTTAAGCTATTGCATAGCTTCTATCGCGGGCCTTGAGCGCGGGGACCGAATTCAGAAACTCCGTAACGTAAAAAACCGGACGCTCCGGATTACAAATTTTAAACTCATTAAAGAAAGTCATGTATAATTTCGCCGTCCGACCTCGTGGGTAGCGTGGCCGAGCGGTCTAGGCGCAGGTTTAAGGCACCAGTGTCTTCGGAGGCGTGGGTTCGAATCCCACCGCTGCCAAGATTGTATTTGTTCATTTTTTTTTATTGTTTGTTTTTCCATTCAATATTTAAAAAGTGGTAAATATTAATAGAAAATTCTTGTTTCATTTTTCTATTTTTTTTTTTCTTTTATTTGCATTTCATTTTGTTTTGCATAATTTTAGATAATTATGTTAATGCAATAGCTTTACCGCGGCAGTCCCCGAGTGCCACACGTCTTTTTAACTTGATTTTTTAAACAGTAGTTGTTTTTACTGGTGATAGAGTTCCAGTGACGGAGCTCGCGGGCGTAAGCACCACCGCATTACCTAATATACTTGCCGCTAAGTGCTAGTGTTCAGAACTATCGTGTTCCGGTCAGGTGGTAATGTACGACTCTATAATTTCCGGCACAGAGGCAAAACACCTTTGGCCTCAGTAGTGGTAACGCATCTGCATTTTGACCTTAGTCTTTGTGTAGGTGTCTATAGGCTGCAATCAAAACTATCACCATCACTTAGCATCAATGTGAACTGCATGCTTGTTTGCCACTTCCATTACATAAAAAAGTAGTAATCGTTAACCATAAAATCGATAAGCCAGGTACATCCCTCGCTCGTTATTGCACGTCATCACTAGTATAACTCGCGACGCCACTCCGCCGCGATGATTCAGCATTCTCAATCCCAAAGCCTTTTACGATTTCACTCTTTCATTCTCGACCGCGTGAATTCGACTCTTTGGAACTCCCACGCATTTTAAACGTGTGAAGGGAACTATTTTGCGGCTCCTTTCATCCGTTGTTTCCGAGTGTGCGAACACTCGTACGTGGTAACTGAAATCCATTGATGCATTGACGTTGTGTAATTGAGGTCTATTTCGTTCAATACCAGTGACGGGTAATATTGTATTTTTGATGCACATTGAATGTAAAAACGGATCAATCATTTTCTTACTATTGTTCCTAAATATAAAATCATACTAATATTCACTGTTCTCAATGACTATCGAATCACTGTTAGTTTGAATAGTATCAAAAAACATTCTGCAAAAAGCAAATGACTCAAACATATTATAAAACGTCACGCCTGTATTCCCGAAGGGGTAGGTTAAGGTAAGTAGGTAGAAGTAAATGCATATATTCAAACATACATGCAAATACCCACGATTCTTCAGTTATGCTTTGTCCCATGTAATAGGATCAACAAATCTCTCTCAACAAACCTTCGGCACTGTGAACCTTCTGAAAATGCCAAAATCTCCGAACAGGTAGTAAGCACCATTAAAATTAAAAAGAAAAGTTATTCGGGACCGAACTACCTACTGGTGGTGAAACACGGTGGTGTAAGATACCACAGAATTCATCAATAACTTCTCTATATGCTTAACCCGTCAAGAGACGAGAAACCTCGGCGGTTTATGAACCATTGAAATCAATTGTCATATTTTTGTCCTGAGCTGACGGGTTAATAGCCCTTTAGTCTATACTTCTTTACCAATATTTTAAACGCGAAAATCCATATCTGTCTATCATGATTAAATGACCAAACCGCTGAGCCTATTGTGATGAAATATAGTATAGAATTAGTTTGAATAGTATCCAAAAACATTCTGATAAAACAAATTAGACGTCGCGGGGAACAGCTGGTATGCAATAAAGTGTCCACGCGTAATTTCATTGAAAAATATTTCGTTGAATTAAAAACCTGATTACATATTGGAAATGTTTGCAACACCAAATAATAATACAGTAATTCGATTGTTTTGTACCGCGGCTGGAACACTGGCATGTTACAAAAGTTGCCCCGGCCGGCCAATTTAAGTTCCACAGTCCGCGTTCAACGTAGTCCACGTAGTAAACGCCTCCTTGCGAAAACTGTGACATTTATTATGTACAATAAATTGTAACGCGCATGACCCAGCGGCTGTTGTAGATCGGATGCGATCTACTCGGTTAAGCGATACGGGCGCGGTAGGGTGTGTGATGGGTGACCGCTAGTGGCAAATTATAAAATACGCGTTTCCCTGCTTCCGAGGGCACATTAAGCCGTCGGTCCCGGTTGCGATCGGTAGATAGCAGTCGTTAAACCTTATCGAAGGCCTTATAGGCGGTTTGAAAACATCTGATAACGGGTTGGCCATTAACTCTTATCTCCACCAACCCGCATTGGGGCAGCGTGGTGGAAGTAGCGTGGTGGTGGTAAGCTCCAGGCCTCCCCCAAAAAAAGGGAACAGACTCGTGCCCAGCAGTGGGACGTATAAAGGGTTGCCATTATTATTATTATGACACTCATTTATTATAATTCACGTTTTATATTTTTTTACATATACATTAAAAAAAAATGAAAACAAAACATATTTTTAAAAAAATATAAAAAGGTTGTCACCGGTAGCGGGAGCAGGGTCCAAGCTGTCGGTGGTTAGGGGCTCAGAGAGAGGAACCTCCTCACAATACGAGCCGTGTCGAGGAGTACCGCCTTCTGCACCAAGCCCTTGATCCAACTTCCCAGCGAGAGCCTCTTAAGGTGGTCGTCGAAGCTCTTCGCCATGAGTCCGTTTACCGTGACGACTATCGGTACAATTACAGCCGAGTCCACATCCCACATGGCGACAATCTCGTGAGACAAGTCGAGATACTTAATTTATTTGTATTTTTCCGCTTTCACGAGATTCTCATCATGAGGGATGGTGACATCGACTATAATTGCGCGGCGTTCCAAGCAATCTATCACCACTATATCAGGCTTATTGGCGACAATAGTCCTGTCAGTGATGATAGATCGATCCCAATACATCGTGACATGGTCATTTTCGAGTACTGGGTCGGGTGCATACCTGTAGTACGGCACCTCCGTGGCTACAAGGTTGTATTTCAGGGCAAGTTGCTGGTGAATTATCCTGGCTACTTGGTTGTGCCTGTGCAAGTATTCGCCGTTGGCAAGGCTCGAACAGCCGGACACAATATGCCTGAGGGATTCCCCCGGTTGGTGGCATGCCCGACATATGTCGACCGTGCCATCCTTCAGGATAAACTTCCGGTAGTTATTGGTCATTACCACTTCGTCCATAATCGCACATACAAAACCTTCGGTTTCCCCAAAGAGGTCCCCGAATCGTAGCCAGCCTACAGACGCAAGAAAGTCTACATCGGGCCCATGAAGGGCCCGGTAAAATCGTCCATGCAGCTCCTTGCCCTGCCATACACTCACGCGGTCACTGGTCGTGAGCACCACAGGTTTGCGCCAGTTCTCTTTAGCCAGTGAGAGAGGTGTGAGTCCGCTGTCAACTGCCACCATATCCCGGTGCATACCCCAATTGGTGGTCCGAAAGTATTCTCTGAGATTGCACACCTCACGGTTGTGGAGGGTTTTAGCACTAAGAAAGCCTCGGCCCCCACACTTCCGTGGGATGTACAATCTCATCACCGATGAGCGTGGGTGGTGCATCCGGTACGATGTCAGCAGAGAGCGGACCCCCCTATCTAGGGCATCCAGGTCGGTCTGAGTCCACTTGAGTATGCCAAAGGAGTACATCAAGACTGGCATGACCCAACCGTTGAAAGCACGAACCCTATTACCGCCTGACAGGAAACTTTTAAGAACTTTTTTCAGGCGGCCAAAGAATCGTACTCGCAACGATTGTCTCATGTCAGCCTCGCATATACCTAAGGCCTCTGACATACCCAAGTACTTGTAGGTTTCGGTTGCGGAGAGCGATCGAAGTTGAATGGAATCCGTGAGTTGTACTCTCTCGGATTCCATTATCTCTCCTCGAGTTACATGCATAACCGCACATTTTTCAATTCCAAATTCCATCCTGATAGATTTACTAAAGTTATCAGTCACCTTCAGTAACTCCATCAGTTGCGAATTATTAGAACCGAACAATTTCAGATCATCCATGTAAAGTAGGTGAGATATCACCCGACCACCTCTTCGCAACCGGTAGCCGAGTCCTGAAGCCTCCAGTAGCGTACTCAGAGGGTTCAGGGCTAGGCAAAACCATAAAGGGCTCAGAATGTCGCCCTGGAATATACCTCTTGCAATTCTTACAGGTTCGCCAACCGCCAGGGGCTGCCGAGATCCTGGATAGCGAAGCACCGTGCTCCATTGCGACATACATGACATGAGGAAGGTGCGTAGGGTTGTGTTGATTTTATACAACTCCATCACCCTCATCAGCCATGTATGCGGTACGGAATCATAGGCCTTCTTATAATCTATCCAGCAAGTCTAAAGACTCTTTCGGTTACATCGAACCTGCTGGCTAATGGTCATGTCAATTAGCAGTAGCTCCTTAGCACCGCGGGACCCGCCCCTACAACCATTCTGAGAGTTAGACATGATGGAGTGGTCTTCAATATGCTTAGTAATTTTCACTCTCAGAATGGATGTTAGGAGTTTATAGACCGTTGGAAGACAAGTTATTGGTCTATAGTGCTTAGGTTCCGCGGTGCTACCTGATTTATGGAGCAGGTGGGTCACTCCAGATGTTAAAAACTGTGGTAGTGAGCCTGAGTCCAGAGATGACTGAAACCGAGCAGCGAGACGAGCGTGCGAGCTTCGCAGCCATTTCAACCAGAAGTTATGCAGTCCGTCCGGTCCCGGAGCTTTCCAGTTCGGCATCGGACGGATTGCATGTGCTACGTCATCTGCAGATATTAATACTTCGTCCACTTCACGAATCGGCTCGCACGCTCTCTCGATATCCAGTATCCAGTCATCCTCAGAGTGCCCGACAGGTTCCGACCAAATGCTGCGCCAGAATGCAATCATGGAGTCGAGACGCTCGACATCGGGACGCTGGACGTCAGGACGCTTGGCATCGGGACTTTCGACGTCGGCACGCTGGGCGTCGGGGCGCTGGGCGTCGGTACGCTGGGCGTTGGGACGCTGGACGTCGGAACGCTGGGCGTCGGCACGCTGGGCGTCGAGGCACTGGGCGTCGGTACGCTGGGCGTTGGGACGCTGGGCGTCGGGACGCTGAGCGTCAGGACGCTCGACATCGGGACGCTAAGTGTCGGGACGCTAGACGACGGGACGCTGGGTGTCAAGACGCTCGACGTCGTAACACTAGTCGGCGAGATGCTCGATGTCGGGACGCTGGGCGTCGGGACGCTCGACGTCGGGTCGCTGGGCGTCGAGACGCTCAACATCGGACCGCTGGGCGTCGAGATGCTCGACGTCGGGACGCTCGACATCGGGACGCTAAGTATCGGGACGCTTGGCGATGGGACGCTAGGCGTCGGGACGCGGGGCGTCGGGTTGCTCGACGTTGGGACGCTCGACGTCGGGACGTTGGGCGTCGGGACGCGGGGCGTCGGGATGTGGGGCGTCGGAACGCGGGGCGTCGGGACGCGGGGCGTCGGGACGCGGGGCGTCGGGACGCGGGGCGTCGGGACGCGGGGCGTCGGGACGCGGGGCGTCGGGACGCGGGGCGTCGGGACGCGGGGCGTCGGGACGCGGGGCGTCGGGACGCGGGACGTCGGGACGCGGGGCGTCGGGACGCGGGGCGTCGGGACGCGGGGCGTCGGAACGCGGGGCGTCGTGACGTGGGGCGTCGGGACGCCGGGCGTCGGGACGCCGGGCGTCGGGACGCTGGGCGTCAGGACGCTGGGCGTCGAGACGCTCGACGTCGGGACGCTGGGCGTCGGGATGCTCGACGTCGGGACGCTGGGCGTCGAGACGCTCTAAGCCGGGACGTTGGGCGTCGGGACGCTGGGCGTCGGCACGCTGGACGTCAGGACGCTGGGCGTCAGGACGCTGGGCGTCGAGACGCTCGATGTCGGGACTCTGGGCGTCGGGACGCTCAACGTCGGGACGCTGGGCGTCGAGACGCTCTACGCCGGGACGTTGGGCGTCGGGACGCTGGGAGTCGAGACGTACGACGTCGGAACGCTGGGCGTCGAGATGCTCGACGTCGGGACGCTCGACATCGGGACGCTAAGTATCGGGACGCTTGGCGACGGGACGCTTGGTGTCGGGACGCTGGGCGTCGAGACGCTCGACATCGGGACGCTGGACGTCAGGACGCTTGGCATCGGGACTTTCGACGTCGGGACGCTGGGCGTCGGCACGCTGGGCGTCAGTACGCTGGGCGTTAGGACGCTGGGCGTCGGAACGCTGGGCGTCGGCACGCTGGGCGTCGGGGCACTGGGCGTCAGTACGCTGGGCGTTGGGACGCTGGGCGTCGGGACGCTGAGCGTCAGGACGCTTGGCTTCGGGACTTTCGACGTCGGGACGCTGGGCGTCGGCACGCTGGGCGTCGGCACGCTGGGCGTCGGGGCACTGGGCGTCGGTACGCTGGGCGTCGGAACGCTGGGCGTCGGAACGCTGGGCGTCGGTACGCTGGGCGTCGGGGCCCTGGGCGTCGGTACGCTGGGCGTCGGGATGCTGGGCTTCGGGGCGCACGACGTCGGGACACTGAGCGTCGGGACGCTGAGCGTCGTGACGCTGAGCGCGGGCCTTGAGCGCGGGGACCGAATTCAGAAATTCCGTAACGGAAAAACCTTACGCTCCCCACTCCGACGAGGACGGAGGTATGGCCTCAAAAAAAAATATATTTAAATATTTATATTTTGTTGGGATTCGAACTCGGTGTCGTCGATTTATGACGGGATAGCGGAGTGCTATTCTCACGTTGTATCCACTCGACCACGGTGACTGTTTCGTAGGCGATCAAATTTTCTTTTTATTAAGTATGCAGTATAACTGGATGATGTTGGTGGGTAATTTGGTTAAAATGTATTGTTGACTGGTTTAAGGCACCAGTCTCTTCGGAGGCATGGGTTCGAATCCCACCGCTGCCAAGATTGTTTTTGTTCAATTTTTTTTATTGTTTGTTTTTCCATTCAATATTTAAAAAGTGGTAAATATTAATGTTTCATTTTTCTTTTATTTGCATTTTATTTTGTTTTGCATAATTTTAGATAATTATGTAAATGCAATAGCTGTACCGCGGCAGTCCCCGAGTGCCACACGTCTTTTTTATTTCTGAACCGATTGACACGAAACAAACACTAAATGTTAAGTAAAACTTACCACAATATATGAGTGAAATTGCAAATCGAATAAGCCGTTTCTGAAATAAGCGTGCACAAACACAGACAAACAGACATTTTTCCGGGATAAAAAGTACCCAGTGTTGTGCGCCACAGGTTAAAGTATAATTATATCAAGTTTCATCGTAATCGGAGCGGTCGATTTTGTGTGATGCTTGAACAAATAGACAGACAGACTGACAGACAGACAGACAGACAGACAGACAGACAGACAGACAGACAGACAGACAGACAGACAAAAATTTTTCTAATCACTTATTTGTGTTCGGTATCGATCTAGTAACATCCCCTAGTATTTATTTTTTCAACATTTTTAATGTACAGAATTTTCACTTCTACAGTTTTATTATAAGTATAGATAAAATATTATGAGACAAGTAATATAATATTATGGTACGGACTTGGTTATACTCTTTGATTATATACACGACGTGTATATAATCAAAGGTTATACTCAATATAAGTATGAGTTACGACACAAATTCAAAAAAACGTTAATAAATCGCAACATCAATCAAGCGGCAACCGCCAATGGAAAATGGCGAAAACCATTAAAATATAAATGCACAATTACACCCCGCACGCGACGTCTGTCGTAATTACAACATTCAACTAACATCAATCATCGAGCCGATCTCGTTTTAGACTTAATAGCTAAGTTTTTTTTACTTTTGTTATCTAAAAATGACACATTCAGATCGGACTTTTACAGCTAAGTATATTGCTAACCGAAACATAACCAGAGAAAGCACTTAGTTAATTTTAGAGCCGTCAGGCTAATGCTGTGTCATTTATCAGACCAGAAATTCCAGATTCCATTGTTTATTTATACGAAAAATTAAAATAAAATTTTCTGTATTGACATTTTGTTGCTCTTGGCTACACCTCCATAATGTACCTATTGTTCTAGAGAAAAGTGTTTGTAGGAAAACCTTATAGCGAATCATAATCCATGACCCGGTTAGTAGAGCGGTGTGAGATTACCGTTTGATTCTAAGGGTCGCGGGGTCGATCCCCGCACCGGGACAAATATTTGTATGGCCTACAGATATTTGTATCGGGTCTGGGTGTTTGTAAATGTGTTGTATGTGTACAACGGCACCCACGACACAGGTTTACCTACTGTGGGGCTGTTAGTGTAAGCGTTTTTTATTTTATTTATTTAATAATAAATATGTGGCCGATATTGATACGTTTACAATTCCCAAGAATCGATTCTCTCATAATTATTCTGGTTCTTGTCGATGTGTGAATTCTACGCACTCGCATATATCACAGAAACCATACCGAATAATATTTTACAGAAATTACATATTAATATACAATACAATTTACTAACAGTTATTTTTAAGAGTGGTTAATATAGTCTCAAGATCTGATAAAGCTTTCCCAACTTTCCAATTGTAATATGCGAAATATCGATAAATAATGTATTTCTTTTTATCGCACAGTCTACATCATTTCTTACCTCCCCAAAAAAACCTTCAATATTACAAGTTGAAAATAATGTCCCGAATAAAAGAAGCCAACAAATATGTGACTCCAAAAAATTATATCTCTTGATATAATTATGTATTATGAAATTTCATACTGTCCTCCAATAAAAACTTTCAGTATTACAAATCCAAAATAATACCAGGCAAAGAAATTCGTAACTCCATTAAATATCACTAGACTTTATTGCTACCTGCACCTCATCGGCGTGAACTTACAAGCCCAGGTAAATGATTTACGTGCACATATGAATTACTAGAACGTAACTCACGGCCGATGTTACCGTTGAACATAAAGTACCGAGAGGCGACCAAATCATGCACTATGAAGTCTGAGATTCTGAAGAAGATTCTGTACAAAGATGTAAATCGCTTTACATAGAAATTTTACTTAGCGTGATTTTATCTCACGTTTAAGGTGGCTTTTATTAATATGCAACAAAAAACAAATGATGTATTATGTTAAATCATGTACCTATAGCAAAAACGTACATATAATATAACAAAACGTGAATACATAATAATGACACACTATCTTAGAGCCATTTGTGATACCACAAAAAAACTTCAATATAAAGTCGAAAATTATACACTTAAGAAATTAAGCCAAACAAATAAGACCTAATTGCCTAAATGAAATATCACTAGACTTTTTTGCTATCTTCATCTCAGCGGGTGAACCTACAAGCCCGTTGTAAATGATTTACGTGCACATATGAATTACTAGAACGCAACCGAAACTCACTGCCTATGTTACCGTTGAATATAAAGTACAGAGAGGCGACCGAATCCATGCACTATGAACGATTCTATGGAAACATATAAATCACTATAGATAAACTTTACTAAGTGTGATTTTATCTCACATTTAAGAGGGCTTTTATTAACATACAAAAAAAAATATTATCTCCTAGCTGTTGCCCGCGGCTCCGCCCGCGTGTGGGTCGCTTTTCGCGTAACCTGTGGAAACTCATCAAATCATCCCATGGCATCCCACAGAAATTTTTTTCGGGATGAAAACCATCCTTTGTGTTACCCTGTGTACCCTCTACGTGGGTGCGAAGTTTCATAAAAATCAGTTCAGCCGTTTTTGCGTCAAGGAGTAACAAACAAACATAGAAACTTTCGCATTTATAATATTTATATACGATACGATTATTATTAAGTCGATCCGTGTGTTCACATAAAAAATCTTTTTTGTCCTCTTTGTTGTCGATGAGATTGAATATGATAAATTCATGCAACTACTGCAACACTTCCACTATTCGAATCAATTTATAATCGATAGTTTTCGAAAGGAATCGCCATCGGCGCGCCAGCGGTAGGTACCATAATATTCACTTAACATCAGTGTGAACTTTTATGACATAAAAATGGTATACCAGAAACGTTAAGCCTTTTCATACACTTAGATGTTCTAGTCTTTCATGTTTAAAAATACATTAAATAATGTATACCAAAAAGAGTATATAGGTCAGCTGCACCATACCTCAACTCCGTATTAATACAGGTGCTAACACGTATCCCAAGGGGAAATAGAGTCGAGCCTTTGAATTATACACTGCCACGTCAAAGGGAACCTCGTGCTAACGGCGGAACTAATAGAACCAATCTATTTCCCTTTACGGTCCATTTATAACTGATTGAATGGTAAGCGAATCAATTGTGTAATATGTTTGCTTTGTAAGTGAAGTGACCAATACCGAGGCGTGTAAAAGGTTTTTATATTGAGGCGTAGAGTTGTAGCGATGTTGACAATATTGATAAACTATACTTATAATAAAACTGTAGAAGTGAAAACTCTGTACATTAAAAATGTTGAAAAAATAAATACCAGGGGATGTTACTAGATTGATACCGAACACAAATATGTGATTAGAAAAAATTTTGTCTGTCTGTCTGTCTGTCTGTCTGTCTGTTTGTTCAAGCATCACAGAAAAACTACCGGTCCGATTAAAATGAAACTTGGTATGATTATACTTTAACGATTGACGCGCAGCACTGGGTACTTTTTATCCCGAAAAAATGTCTGTTTGTCTGTGTGTTTGTGCACGCGAATATCAGAAACGGCTTATTCGATTTGCGGTCACTAATATATTGTGGTAAGTTACACTTAACATTTAGTGTTTGTTTTATGTGAATCGGATCAGATATAAAAAAAAATCGTCAATTTAAAGAATCATCGAATATTTTTAAACTATTCTGCATCTATTTTTTTAGGGTTCCGTTCCTAAAAGGTAAAAGCGGACCCTTTTACTAATCCTCCGCTGTCTGTCTGTCTGTCCATCTGTCACTTTGTCTGTCACCAGGCTGTATCTCATAAACAGTGATAGCTAGAAAGTAAAAGTTTTCACAAATGATGTATTTCTTTTACCGCTATAACGACAAATTTTGTACTAAAAATAAGAAAATGATAATATTAAGAGGCCCAAGGGGGCATACAACAAAATTGATGATGACGTGTTTTTTTTATCGTATATTTTTGCTCGATATAAATAACAATACATAGCAAGTAGACGCTTAAAATTTTCACAGAATTTTTAGGTCTTATGTTGTATATTACCTTCCATAATAAATCTACCTATACAAATAAATAAAATTGGAGTGTTTGTTTATAATATTAAAATAACCGCTTTTTACTAAATGCATCTGTTTGGCGGGGTTAATCTTGGGTATGGCTGGACCAATTTTGACGGGACTTTCAATGGCAGATAGCTGATGTAATAAGGAATAACTTAGAGGCTACTTTTATACTAGCTTCGCCCACGACTTCGTCCGGGTAGATACTGAACAATCATAAATTCTCACGCGAACGAAGTCGCGGGGACAGCTAGTATAAAATAAAATCAAAAAAACCGACCGCTAAAAAAAATACGCTTACACTCACAGCCCCACATTAGGTATGAACCTGTATCGTGGGTGCCGTTGTACACATACAACACGTACACAAACACCCAGACCCGAAACAAATATCTGTACCATACAAATATTTGTCCCGGTGCGGGGATCGAACCCGCGACCCTTCGAATCAAGCGGTCGCCTCACACCGCTGGACTAACTGGGTCGTCAACAAAATATAAACTATAAACTAAATGTGAAGCTAAAAGGGAGAAATGGGTACTTTGTTGACACTTACAAGCTGAAGACCAATCGATTGACTTAAGAATCATGAAAATTGGCAAATCGGATACTAGAGCACCACATAGGAACAAACATACCTACATTATATTCACCGATAAACAAATTACCCTCCTCCACGTCCCGCAGTTGGGTAAAAATAATAAAATACGCTTACACTCGCAGACCACACTAAGTATAAACATGTGTCATGGGTGCCGTTGTACACACACAACACTTCTACAAACTCCCAGATCCGAAACAAACATCTGTAGGCCGAATAAATATTTTCTCCATATGATCATTACAATTTGCTGGATTAACTGGAACATAAAAAAAGGTGAACGGTTTATTAATCACTTCGGCGTTGGGATAAAATATTTATAACTTACATTATTTCCACCATTTATGGCCCACCACATTGTAGCTCGGTCATAACATGACTTTAAAGTTGGAAAAAGTTAGATATTAATCCTTCACAGAGATTTGAAGACGCGTGTTTACGCATCTGCGTAAATGTTATTTGAAATAAGGTCAGATGACCTTGTTTATCAACCCGGTTTAGTCTGTGCGTGTTATACCGTCTCTACAATGGTGACTGCTCTGTCGAACTGTTCGATATGGTGCCACCATTTCTGCCCAGAACCTGTAAATTGGGGAACGAACTTCCCTCCGAGGTGTTTCCTCGGTGCTATAATATGAGGTTCTTCAAAAATGGCGTCAAACGAGTCCTTCAGGACTGGCAGCGCGATGGCAACTCCCCTGGTGTTGCAAATGTTCGTATGCGACGATGACCACTTTTCATCAGGTAGCCCGTCTGCTTGTCTGTCAACGTAATGACATAAAAAAAATCCCGGCCTGCCGCTTAACACGTTAACCTCACGATCAATATTTTGTCTATTTATTTCATCGCAGTTTCAAATAAGTTATCCTCACATTGTATTCAATGCTTTGCCCTAAACACAATATCTAGTACTTAGCTTATAAATTACCTATTTATGAAAGAAACTTTCATAACATTACTAACTTTTTAATAACACCATCTCTCGAGTCGAAAAATCACAACAAGAACTTTGCAATTCGTCCCCGATTAAGTATAACAATACCAAGGAAGACTTAGATTAAAAGGCTGCCCCTAATTGCTCAAAGGAGCTCGTGTAATGCAAAATGAAATTGGTCTTCACATAAAGCAATCACTAAAGAAAAATTTCTGCCAACCAAGTAATACTTTGAGAGATCCCAATTTTAATCATCACTCTAGTCGAAAGACTTTTACTGATGGGCAAAGCCTTTCCCAAAAACGCTCACAACAGTATTGTGTGTTATTAGGGGCGACTGTGCCATAATCGAAACGCTTGGCAGGCGGATTGGCGATCTTAGATTTACTACTTCCCTATTGGAATGGTTTTACCGCCATTGTTCAGTTTTTGATGTGTATATGCAATTATGTGTATATGCATGTGTGTAATAGTATTTTGGACTTTCTTCCGTAAAAATAAAGACTAATCGTGTTGCTCTGAATCCAATCCAATAGGTATTAATAAATACCAATTTAATAATAATAATATTTAACCGATACGTTAATCAAATTTTTCAATTCCTTCATAGAAGAAAAAGAAAAATCTGTTCGTCATAATCATAGTCATTCACTTAGCAGAGTTCCAAGTGCAGGCACAACTGAGAAGAACTCCGCTACCCAATAAACTCAGCGTATTGCTCTTTTGTCAAAACCTTACATTTAATACAAATATTATTACATAGAATAAAGATAATGTGAACGTCCATGGCATATAAATATTTGCATATAAACACATACGCAAATACCCATCAACAGCTTAATATCGTGATAGAATATAACACCCGCAAATGACAACAGACCAGTCCCCACAATCAGCACCCGTTCACGAGCAAAGACATTAAAGTGAGCATGACTGTTATGATTACCAGTGCATACAAAGCATTATAGATGAAAAGAATCTGTTTGTGACCAGAGCATACACAATATCAATATCCATTAACATAAGTACAATTTTATGAAATAGCCTGGCAGCGATCGCTATAATCCCAAGATGTACTATCATTAAGATATTCACAAATTTTATAGTAATTACATTTGTATAAACGTTCTTTAATTACTTTTTTAAATTTATTAACAGATAGACTATGAACATTTTTTGGGACTTTATTATAGAATCGTATACACTGACCTCTGAAAGAATTACTTACTCTATGCAGTCGTGTTACATGCATGGACAACATGTATTTGTTCCTTGTGTTCATATTATGATCATTGGTTCGCGTAGGAAACTCATTAATATTTTTCCGGACATACAATAAGTTTTCGTATATATATTATATAAAATGTTTATTTCCTTAAATGTATCTCTCAAAGACACTCTCGGGCTTAGCCCGTAGATAGCACGTACTGCTCTCTTTTACAAAACAAAAATAGTATTGACGTCGGCGGAATTTCCCCATAGCAAAATGCCATAGGACATTATACTGTGAAAGTAACTAAAGTAGACCAGCCGAGCCGTCTCCACGTCCGTCAATAATCTTATCTTCTTTACTGCAAATGCTGCTGAGCCAAGTCTACTGGCCAATTTGGCAATATGGGAGCCCCATTGCAATTTAGCATCCACGGTAATGCCAAGAAATACCGTGGAGTCTACTAACTCCAATACTTCCTCATTTATTTTGACATTGGTGTCCACAAGTTTTACATTAGGAGTGGTGAACTTAATACATTTTGTCTTTTTACTATTCAACAATAAGTTATTGGCACTAAACCAATGTACTACATTAAAGAGAGTATTGTTCACATCGACAAATAAAGCCTGTAGTCTTTTAATTTTAAAAATTAAAGAAGTGTCGTCAGCAAACAATACCATATCTTGACTATCGTTGATGATGTTCGGCAAGTCATTTATATAGACTAAAAAAAGAAACGGTCCTAGAATAGAGCCTTGCGGGACCCCCATATCCATTGTAGCCCCGGGAGATCTCTTTCCATTGGCATCGACATACATTGTTCTATTACTTAAATATGAAGTCATAAGCTCAAGAGCGGTATCGTGAACGCCATAGTGATATAATTTTCTGACCAAAGTTTTATGTTGCACACAGTCAAATGCTTTGGATAAGTCACAGAATACCCCTAGTGCATCATGCGATTCTTCCCAAGCTTCGAATATATGTTTTATAAGCTCAACACGTCGTCAGTAGTTGAGCGACCCCTGGTGAATCCAAATTGCCAAACGTGTAAAAGTTTATTGTGATTAAAATAGGCTAGTAACTGGTTTAACATTAATTTTTCAAAAATTTTACTAAATGTGGGTAGTACTGAAATAGGTCTAAAATTCGTGGGGTCACTTGTACTACCAGATTTAAAAAGGGGAATCACTTTACTATGTTTCATTAAGTCAGGAAATATACCACTTACAATACTATTATTAAACATAGCCGCTAGGTAAGGTGCGATTATGTCCAATATTCTCAATGCAACTTTAACAGATAAGCTCCAGAAATCAGTTGTATTCTTAATGTTAATAGATTTAAAAGCATTGATTACATCTAAAGTGTTTACTAATATAAAACTAAATCTAGTGCTACTTTCATGTACATTTTGTTTCAATTATGATTCGGCGACGGTAGGAGAAGAAATCAGGTGTTTAGTTGTAGAAACTGGAATATTAGCAAAAAATGTTTCAAATGCTGACGCAACTTCCTCGTCAGTAGTAACTTTTTTATTGTCAATAATTAATTTAAAATCAGAATTGCGTTCAACGTTTTTTAGGGTTCCGTAGTAAACAAGGAACCCTTATAGTTTCGCCATGTCCGTCTTGTCTGTCTGTCTGTCTGTCTGTCCGTCCGCGGTTTAGCGCAAAACTGTTAGTACTAGAGACTTGAAATTTGGCACAAGTATACACCTTAATTACACCGACAAAGTGGTAGAATAAAAATGTGAAAAAAAATTTTTTTAGGGTAACCCCTACTAGTAACGCGCGGATATATTTTTTTATTTTTCGATTTTCATATATTGTGGGTGTGGTAACATTGATTTTCGATTTAGTTAACTGTTCGTGACTTATCAAGCTTTAAAGTGCAAATTTTCGTTAGACTCAAATGTCCCCCTCCCCTACAGACTAAACGGTTGTTGTTAGAGATTCAAACGTTACGGCGATAGTAGCTACATATAGCGAAATTAAAAGGAAAACTATCACACCTAAGTTGGCCCTGCAAGTTTGCGAGTAATAGTCGACCAAATGTATTTTACTAGAAAATTTCGAACAACTCCATAGAAAATATTTATTTATTTTTTTTCATTACATCTCTTACTCTGTAACTACGGAACCCTACAATGCGCGTGGCCCGACATGCACTTGACCGGTTTTTTCCACTTTCACTATTGATTACGTTCCATGTCGCTTTAATTTTATTACTTGAGTTTTTAATTTTACTTTTAATGTGTAATGCCTTGGCTGCAAAACACACTCTCTTTAAAATTTTCGAATACATTTTAACATAATTTTTAAACGATAATGTGTGATTAAAAGACCTTTCCCCGTACAGTTCATATAATCTGTGTCTACTCTTGTGTATTCCAACAGTCGCCCATTCATCAAACGAGTTATGACTTCTCACATTTGTTGTCTTTTTTGTAAAGACTGAATTATACTCTCTTAAAATAATGTTCAATCAATGCTCAAAACATAACCGGCGAGTCGTGGGTGTTTGCATGTATGATCAATCATATGCATGCATTTACCTCTGCCTACCCCTTCGGGGATTACAGGCGTGAAGTTACGTGTTACGTGTAAAATAATGTTAAAGAAATCATTGTACAACATATTTGGATTGGTGCTTCATATATAAAAGTTTAGGCATAATATTTTCCCGTAATATTTGTATTCTCTTCTCATTAATAGGAACAAATACAATTTCTCGTTTATTTTTATCATTTTTTATTTGACTAGGGAAGGAAACTAACTGTCCGCAATGGTCAGAGCTCAATTCAGTTAATATATTTTGTTGAGTATGTTCAAAATTGATAAAAATATTGTCAATGCATGTCGCCGAGTTATGTGTTATTCTGGTAGGTTCTAAAAACAAATTATGTAGGTTATATGACTTAAATAATGATTTGAATCTAATACTTGTTGGAGTTTCCTCCAACAGATTAGATCAGATCTCGGATGCTGTCCAAAATTGACTGGACTAGAATACCTCAAGTCATCCTTAACGGTACGCCAATACCTTTTTGTGATAAAGTTAAGGACCTCGGCGTGATCATCGATAGGTGTCTTACTTGGACTCCGCAGATATCCGAAGTTAGTAGGAAAATCTTCGGAGCGATCGGCTCTCTTAGACGATTGCAAAACCTTATACCTTGCCGTTAAAAATTCGTCAAGCTCAGACTCTTGAGTCTTTCAAAAAACAGCTCAATGAGTACTACCTAGCTAAAAATTAGTATTGCTCTTTATTACCTATAATATTGCTGTATTATTATGTATATATCTATCCAATGTTGTTTATCTATATATGTTTAATACTTTGTATTTTATTAATTTAATTACTGTACGTATTATTTATTTAACCTGTACACCCCTACCGTCTTAACCAAATCAAAAGTCTCCTTCCACCTACAGGTAGTCTGGAAGAGATCGCTTTAAGCGATAAGACCGCCTGGTTGTATTGCCTATTTGCTATGCATCTAATTTTATTTTTGAAAAATTATTGGTGTACAATAAAGAATATTCTATTCTATTATATTCTATTAATATTAAAGTCACCACAGATAACAACATATTTTTTAATATGGTTATTTTTCATAGGATCACATCTAAAATTGTTTCAAAACACTCATATGATTATAACTATACTGACTTATACGGTCACAATAATCAAGCGCTCTAGCTCCACACAGGCTATTTCAGCAGTTCTTTCAACAGAGAGATTCACAATATCCCTGCGTTCCTTATGTTTGATACCCTTTTTTAACATAACATAACATTAACGTGTCCTACAAAATGAACTGCCCACCTGATGCCCACTAAAATTAAAAATTAACTCACTATTGTTTAACCAATGTTCTGTGACACAGAAAATTTGCATATTACGACTGTTTAAAAATAATTCAACCTCTAGTTCTTTACCCTACATACCTTGCAAATTTTGGTGCACCAGGTTTACAATATTATTATCTTCTGGAAAATGAGAGCAAGAGACTGCCTCTTTTGTCTTTAATTTTAATTTAAATTCTTTGAATCAATGTTTACCTTATTAGATGGCAATGGTATACTTTTATCCCAATATTGGTAGAAAAAGTACACAATATTGGTTCGTCATTTATTAAATTAGTAATTGGAATACTTTCCAAACTCAGCACATTATTATTATTTAATTGCCCAATAGAGGCAGTCTGTACAGCCAAATTTTTGGCTAAATGGTCAAAATAATATGATAGCGAAACAGCTTTCTGTCGTTTAAAATATTTATGAAGATAATAATTATCTTCAGTCAAATAAATTTTTTTTTTAATAAAATTATTAATGTCTAATTTATGAAACTTGTTATTATAACAAGTCAGATTATCCATTGTCAAATTTAACTTTTATCTAATGTTATTTTCTTCAGCAGACAAACTCTGACCATATGATAATGTAAACAAAATAACATTTCTTAATCTCAGTGTTTGTAAAATATCATAATAATTTATAAGTTCTTTTTTATTAACCGAGTTCAAAAAACGAGAAGGTTCTCAATTCGGCCGGTATATATATATATATATATATTTTATGTATGTACGCGATTTTCGCCGAGATTTCTGGACCGATTTACGTAATTCTATTTTGTTTGATGCGAAATAGTTTCGAATTGGTCCCATAAAAATTTTATTCAGATAGGCCCATCAGTTTTTATTTTATAAGCATTTTTTTACTTACTTTCACCTCAAACTAAAGGAATAAGAATAGACGGCGAGTTGTCATACAGTGCGTTGAATCCACTAACGTCCTAGATAGTCCTAATGCGCATGACAACAAGATGACAACAAGTCTTAGTGACAATGACACATTTACTCATCGACGACACAACACAGCTTATTTACTCCTTCGTGGATACATTTTTTTCATTGATTTCGTATAGTCATGTAATAATTTTGTATCGACACACCTAAACAATTTCAATTAGGTATCTAATTGTCACGAAGCTAAAAGAGTCAGATTTTACAAATTTAACAGATGTGAACATTAATCTAATTGCCAATGCAGCAATAAACTAAAAAGTATTAAATAAATATAACTACGTTAAGAAAAACCGACTTGAAAACTGAAAAGAAAGAAATAATTAAGATCTAATTGCAATAACATACTACCTATTATTTATATGTGCTATTTACTAATAGGTTTGAAGTCGGTGCCAAGCCTTAAACAAATAATTAAATTTTAATCACTTAAATATGAATACGAGCAAATTAATACACTGAACAAAACGTAACCGGCGAATCGTGGGTATTTGCATGTATGCTTCAATTCATGCATTTACCTCTGCCTACCCCTTCGGGGATTACAGGCGTGAAGTTACGTTTTAATACAATGAAATGCGTACTTTAGTGATTTTGGCTTGGCACCGACTTCAAACCTATTAGTAAATAGCACATATAAATAATAGGTAGTATGTTATTACAATTAGATCTTAATTATTTCTTTCTTTTCAGTTTTAAAGTCGGTTTTTCTTAACGTAGTTATATTTTTTACATTGCCTCTGTTTCCAATGCAAATAATTAAGGTTGCCTCCTGATCAAAGCTAAAAGCTGTATTTTTTTTTAATATGCCATCATAAGATAAACCTGGCATGCAATAATTAATAAAAGTTGAGTTAAATTTAATTTATAAATTGATAATTCATAATCAATTATAATAATACCTATTGAATAATTATTATAAGTCATTCACTATAAGAAGCTTGTAAACCAACAATGCAAAAGTATCCTTGTAGACCAATCTATACATATAATAAAACAGTAAAATCCGCGTGTCTGTACATTGTATATATTTACGAAAAACCAATTGGGGGTGATGTTAAAATAGTATTAGAACATTTTTCAATGATTTTTAATTTTTTTGTCTGTCTGTTTGTCTCTTTGTCTAGACTAATCTCCGAAGATACTGGACGGATTCGAATGAAACTTTTTGTGGTGTATATAATAGATACTAAGCCTGGCCAACATTTAGGCTACTTCTTACTGCGGGAAAATCACTCATTCCCACGGGAATCTCTACATTTAATTTCATTTTCCTATACATATAGTCCGTATCTATCAAACCTTTGACACATTATTTCATTGTGAGGCAATACGAAGTTTGCCGGGTCAGCTAGTCTATATCTATATCTTCTCTTCTTTAATATATATAAATCTCGTGTCACAATGTTTGTCCTCAATGGACTCCTAAACCACTTAACCGATTATAATAAAAATCGCACACCATGTGCAGTTCGATCCAACTTGAGAGATAGGATAGTTTAAATCTCAAATTATAGTCGCAATTTTAATTTATTGCTAATTATTTGTCTGTTATTATTTGACAGTCAAAATTATCTGTTAACTCCAAATGATTCTAACAGATGTCGATACCTTTCGACTGGGTTGAGTAAGTAATCAATAGATGGCGCTGCTATGGTAAATCTACAAACGTGTCATTTATTTATGCTACATTTTAACAGCTTAATTACCACGTGTTGTTGACGCTATAAAATTAATTAAATTTATTTTGTAGGGAACGAAATACCGTATAATTCTATTATTTCCACTTTTTAAATTTTTGGTGTTAGCATAGCCGGCCACGTGTTACATAGACTGAAGTGTAAATTGAATTCTTAATATAATGAATGAAGATAATACAGTGAAATTAATCCTGTTTTACAAGAGAGGTAGGTAAATAAGGAGATCACCAAATTTTTTTACAAATACCGTCTGTGTGAAAAAGCATAGTGGACTCCGTGACTGATGTTCTCTTATTGTTCCTCTTAGATTGTTTACTATAATGTAATATAACAAAAACTTTAGCCACAGCAACGCGTGGCCGGGTCAGCTAGTACTTATAATAAAACTGTAGAAGTGTAAATTCTGTACATTAAAAATATTGAAAAAATAAATACCAGGGGATGTTCCTAGATCGATACCGAAATCAAATATGTGATTAGAACATTTTTTGTCTGTCTGTCTGTCTGTCTGTTTGTTCAAGCATCACTTCAAAACTACCGGTCCGATTAAAATGAAACTTGGTATGATTATACTTTGACCTTTGGCGCACAACACTGGGTACTTTTAATCCAGGAAAATGTCTGTTTGTCTGTGTGTTTGTGTACGCTAATATCAGAAACGGCGGCTAAAATCAGAAATTTGCGGGCTTCACTAATATATTGTGGTAAGTTTCACTTAACATTTAATGTTTGTTTTGTGTGAATCGGTTAAGAAATAAAAAAGTTATGTCAATTTAAACAATCATATGGAATATTTTTAAGCAATTCTGTATCTCAGTTCTATGTTTTAGGGGGTTTCGTACCTAAAAGGTAAACACGGACCCTACGGATTACTAATCCTCCGCTGTCTGTCTGTCTGTCTGTCCGTCCGTCCGTCTATCTGTCACCAGGCTGTATCTCATAAATAGTGATAGCTAGAAAGCTAACATTTTCACAAATTATGTATAAAACAATCGCCGCTATGATCACCAATCAGCATGCCAACCGTGGCAACCGATGGCTCTTTCCTTTTGACGCTGAACACTGTTATGAGCATCTTCGGGAAAGATAGTCCAGCGGAGAAGGATGGACGTCTTTCGGATGTTGGTTACGATGATGATGATGATGGTGGTGGTGGTGGTGGTGATGATATTGGTGGCGTTAGTGGCGTTGCTGGCATTGGTGGTGTTGTTAATTGTAGTGGTGGCATTGGTGGCGTTGGTGTCGTTGGTGTCATCGGTGTCATTGGTGTCGTTGATGTCGTTGGTGGCGTGGTGGTGGTTTTTAACGGCCATGGAGACATTGGTGACGTTGGGGGTTTTGTTAGTTAGTAGTTTTGGATGCGTTGGTGGCATTGGTTGGGTAGTGGTGGTGGTTTTGGTGGCATTGGTGTCATTGGTGGCATTGTTGGCGTAGGTGTTTGGTGATGTTGGTGTTGGTGGTGGCGTTAATAGCGTCGATGGCGTTTGTTGTGGTGGCGGTGGTGGAGGTGGTAGTGGTGGTGTTGGTGGTATTAGTGGTGGCACAACGTTAATATTCAATTTTTCACTTCTGCCGGCTCTTACGGAGTGCTTATTATTATGTATAGATCTATCTTTCATCTTTAATTCTCTGTCAGTAGCACTAATTGACTGAAACCTTACAAAACTTTATAATAATTGTCTATAAAAGAATATTATGCATAGAAGTTTAAAATAGCCTTTTCGAAAATACGGTTCAGCGTAGGATGGACGTTTGTAGGTAGATAGTTACACGACTGAGTGTTTAAACACATAATTAGCAATTTTTCGCAATCCTAGCAGCCTGGGTGCTTTTATCCCCGATGGCCATACGTCTCATATCGTGTACAGAGAAGCATACTGTAAAGTATATTTTTTTAGCTACCCTAAATGTATATCCAAAAGCGCTGCCCCATAGTCCCATAGTCACTATTTCACGCGAACAAAGTCGCAGGTAAAGCTAGTTTGAAATAAACGTTTGAGTTTGAATTCGATTAACTGACTGCAATAGTGTAAGAATTTTCCTCCACTAGAGAGCGATGGGGTCGTCAGGCCCGACGCCTTTTCACACTGGTAATTTTTAATCATTAGTAACAAAATCAAAACCATTAATTTTCAAATACTCATACAATTAATTTTTCTAAAAGTATTTCCACATCCAAACTTTAATTGATGAATTGCTTTTCCAAGAGTTCGCAGTTCTCCTTTGTAGAACTATTAACTCTGATGCTCTAACATGCGGTATTAGCAGTAGTTAAGAACTATTTAAGCAGTCTGGGCATGTTCACAAGTCAATCAATTGGACGGCAAGGAGGTCGTATATCGTATACGATATTAACGGACTGTAAGCTATCCCCAAACTTCTAACTAAATTATTCAGTATTTGGGGAACATGCTAGACACATTGAACTTTACAAGAATGTCCCCAGGGACGGAGAGACGATTTACAGGCAATGAATTATGGATATCTACATGAGAACACGTCAAACTACTTTGAGTACATCATAGTAAGTAAACTTAATACAATATACGTTGTATTATGTATGTAATTTTGTCTCATCATGATAGAGAATAATACTACAGAAGGGTCGCAAATCTATAATATAAAAATAAGTCAGGTTTTCCTTCCTGACGCTATAACTCCAGAACGCACGAACCGATTTCCACGGTTTTGCATTCGTTGGAAAGGTCTCGGGCTCCGTGAGGTTTATAGCAAGAAAATTCAGGAAAAAATATTTATAAAACGACAAACACGCTAACGGGAACAGCTATTCGAGCGTGACAAAAAATGGTCCGAAATTATATCAATCAAGACTTTGGCGAATACTCCAACGCTACTGCAGGCAAAGAACTATTTTCCACATTTTTTTCAAAATTTTAAGTTCAGTAGTTTCGGAGATATGAGGGGGGAATGGTCAATTATTGTCGTTTTTCTTAAATAACTTCAAATTTGTTTATGCAAAAATTATAAAAAAATATATCTGAGATGCTGACAACAACTTCTTTCATTTGATATGTCACACGACACAGTTCACGAATATTTTTTTTTTAATTTTCTGATTTACTCCCCGAAAGTGGCCCCCCTGTTTAAAATTTATTATTTTACTTGACGTGTTCATCTTTGGGTCACCAATTTACATATATTCATCAAATTTCAACTCAATCGGTCAAGTAGTTTCGGAGCAAATTGGCTGTGACAGACGGACAGACAGACAGACAGACAGACCCACGAGTGATCCTAAAAGGGTTCCTTTTTTCCACCTCATATCTCCGAAACTACTGAACTTAAAATTTTGAAAAAATGTGGAAAATAGTTCTTTGCCTGTTTGTTCTTTTTCTCCAAAGTCTTGATTGATATAATTTCGGACCATTTTTTGTGTATGTCGGACATACGCCAGTCCATCAAATGGGTATATTAATTTTTCTTTTAATTGGGCATAAAATTTTGTACAAAAATATCGGAATATTTTTGTAGATTTTTTTTTAGGTATTTATAGGTAAGAAAACGGTCGGCACTCCAAAACAGTCCTGAATTGTATTTCAGGACTGTTTTGGAATGCTGACCGTTTTCTTTTTCCATCACAAAAAACTAATTCATTTGTCTATCTACATTGTGATATCAAGGTACCTACTATATACACAGCCATAAAACTGTCACTCTGACTTTTCGCCATTTTGTTGTCACTTCACAAAGAAACCTCTTTCACACAATTCCGCGGGAAGACCTTGTCTATACTTCTAATAAAACTGTAGAAGCACAGGCTAAAGAAAACGAACGTGTTAATTACCTACAGTCTTCCAACGAACGTGTAATGTCAACGCAATCGTGCGGGGCGCGCGACGCGAGGGACGGAGGGGGCGGTACCAAGTAGCCCATACAAAAACTGTCATCTACTTGGGACTTAGCGACAAGGGGTGCGAGATTTAAAATTGCTTTTACTAAGTTTTTGGAAAGATGATATTGAAAAATTTGATGTCAACTTTACTGTTAATATGTTATTCTAATTTTCATTTATTATTATTGTCTGTTATATTTTACACTTTATGTATGTACTTACTTCACTTAAAACGAAAAAATCTTTAAAGAAAACTCTAAACATTTTTTTTGTTTGTATGTATTTCATATTTGGGTTATATTGGACGGAGTTAAAAAGGTATGGATGAATATTAGGATCGGTACATTATAATTGTTAGAATTCTGGCCTACTGATAGACTGCCCAACTGGAATACTGGTAGATTGATGATAGACTGGTAAATTGTTGATAGGTTGAGATATTTATAGTTTGATAGATTTTTCCATTTTCTGGAGGCTTCCCACTACCTCAAAGTTTGGTAAAGTGCCCGGAGATGTCAACAGGCTTGCCGCCTGTTGCATGGGCCAAAACGTGACCGGATGACCGAATCTAGGATGTATGTATGAATCCGATTTACCTCTCCCTACCCCTTACGGGATTATTTTTAGGATTTTTATATATGTTCAACGTAAACTGACGCGTTACAAACAACGTAAATAAAAACCAAAAACGTGACAACCTTAATGATTTTTCGTTTTGATGGGTGAAGGCGGCATATCGCAAACTTCAAAGGCGATAAACTACTGTATGTACTTATACTGTGGTAGAAGTGTAAATTCTGTACATTAAAAATATTTAATAAATAAATACCAGGGGACGTTACTAGCACGATACCGAACACAATGATGTGATTAAAAAAAATTTTGTCTGTTTGTCTGTTTGTTCAAGCATCATACAAAATCTACCGGTCCGATTTTGATGAAACTTGGTATAATTATATGTTAACCTTTGGCGCACAACACTGGGTACTTTTTATCCTGGAAAACTGTCTGTTTGTCTGTGTGTTTGTGCACTCTAATTTCAAAAACCGGCTTATCTGACTTTCTGTTTTCACTTTTATATTGTGGTAAGTTTCACTTCACATTTAGCGTTTGTTTCATGTCAATCGGTTCAGAAATAAAAAAGATACGTTTATTTAAAGAATTATATCGAATATTTTTGAACTATTCCGTATTTATGTTCTATCTTTCTTAGGGTTCCGTACCTAAAAGGTAAAAGCGGACCCAATTACTAATCCTCCGCTGTCTGTCTGTCTGTCTGTCCGTCTGTCCGTATGTCTGTCACCAGGCTGTACCTCATAAACAGTGATAGCTAGAAAGTTAAAATTTTCACAATTTATGTATCTCTGTTACCGCTACAACGACCAAATTTTATACTAAAAATAAGGAAATGAAAATATTAAGAGATCCAAGAGACCATACAATGAACGTGTTTATTTTTCGTAAATTTTTGGTCGCTATTAATAACGGTACATAGCAAGTAGACGCTTAAAATTTTCATAGAATTTTTAGGTCTTATGTTGTATATTACCTTCCATAATATATTAAATAATTAAAATAAAATAAAGTAAATATTATACCCATACAACAAACGTTATTTTAATGCAATTTTTTGTACGGATTCGTTGGTGCACGAGTTTTTTCTCTGTTAGCAACATTAAGCATACCGCATAGCAGCGTCCCGGCATAAAACAATCGCTGCTACGATCACCAATCAGCATGCCAAGCGTGGCAATTATGGCATATTCTTTCCTTATGACGCATAACACTGTTTTGAGCATCTTCGGGAAAGGCTTTGTCCAGCGGAGACATCTTTCGGATGTAATTACGATGATGGTAATGGTGGTGGTGGTGGTGGTTTTGGTGGAGTTAGTGGCGTTGGTGGCGTTGGTGGCGTTGGTGGCATTGGTGGCGTTGGTGGTGGTGGTGGTGGTGGCGGCGTTGTTGGCGTTGCTGGCTTTGGTGCCATTGGAGTCATTGGTGTCGTTGGTGGCGTAGGTGTTGTTGGTGACCCTGGCAGTGGTGGTGGCGTTAGGGGTGATGGTCGTAGTTTTTGTGGCGATGGTTGCACTGGTTGTGGCGGTGATGTTGGTTTTGGTGGCGTTGGTGTCATTGGTTGCGTTGGTGTTGCTGGTGGCGTTGATGGCGTTTGTGATGGTGGTAGTGGTGGAGGTGGTAGTGGTGACAGTGGTGGTGGTGATGGTGGTGGTGGTGGTGTCGATGGTGGTGATAGTGGTGATGATGGTGGTGTTGGTGGCATTAGTGGTAAAATGCAAAAAGTTAATATTCAATTTTTTACTTCTGTCGGCTCTTACGCAGTGCTTATTATTTATTATGTATAGATGTATAGATCTATAATTTATCTTTCAGTCTCTGTTAGTAGCACTAATTGACTGAAACTTTACAAAACTATATAATAATTGTCTATAAAAAATATTATGCACAGAAGTTTAAAATGGCTTTTTCGAAAATACGGTTCTACTAAGGATGGACGTTTGTAAGTTGTAGGTACTTATACGACTGCGCGTTTAAACACATAATTAGCTATTCTTCGCACGGTCACGCACATAGGTGTTTATGATCCGAAATTAACCAAAAGTTACATCCAAAAGCATTTCGCAAAGTCCCTATTCCGCGCGAACAAAGTTGCGGGCACAGCTAGTTAAATTAATGAAAAGTGTAATATTTATGAAACAAAATGAAAAGCATGTAGATTAATGACTGGCTGCTCCTCTTATATTATGAATGAATGTTTAATTGTGATGGACTGAATTGTTTATTCAATATTAAAACGGGTCTGTCAGATTGTTATTCCTTAATACGAGTATTATAAGGGTGGATCCAAAAGTTCGTGACCGAAACTACAAGGAGACATGACATCTTTTTAAATTTACCGTCATTTGTTAGTATGTCTTCTATTGATTTATTGTGCGCAGTTTCATTCCGATACTGCACAATATAAATTTTCTGTGATTATTTGTTTGAAGCATTCTGACGCGATTTTCAATAATGGAGAAAATTTAACATCGTGCAGTCATTAAGTACCTCAATAAAAAAGGCCTGTCACCAAAAGACATCCATCAAGATATGGTGGGCACTTTGGGGGAGTCTGTTCCATCGTATTCCAGTGTCAAGAAGTGGGTAGCTTAGTTTAAGCGCGGTCGTGAGAGCATTGAAGATGATCCTAGGAGTGGACGGCCTACAACCTCTACCACGAAAGAAAACATCGATAAAATTTGTGATCTCGTACTGGGTGATCGACGTTTGACCATTGGTAAGATAGCTGAGACAACGGACATTAGTTATGGCTGGGTGCAACACATAATAACGAAAGAATTGGGATTCCATAAGGTTTCTGCTCGCTGGGTCCCGAGGTTGCTTTCAGCTGAACAAAAACGAGTTCGATTCACAATTTCGCGAGACTGTTTGGAACTTTTTGAGACTGATCCCGAGGACTTTTTGTGTAGATTTGTTACCATGGATGAAAGCTGGGTTCACCACCATATTCCTGAATCAAAGCAACAATCCAAACACTGGAAAAGATCTGACTCACCTACACCGAAAAAGGTTAAAGTCGTTTTGTCGACTAACAAAGTCATGGCTTCTGTTTTTTGGGATGCGAAGGGCATTATTTTTGTAGATGATTTACTGAAAGGTCAAACTATTAATTCTAGTTATTATTGTCACCTTTTACGAAGACTACGAGAAGAAATAAAAGAAAAAAGGCCGGGAATGTTGCGTAAGAAAGTTTTGTTCCATCAAGACAATGCACGTGTTCACACTTCGGTTGAAACAATGTCTGTAATCCATGATTGTGGCTACGAATTGCTGCCCCACCCACCTTATTCTCCGGATTTTGCCCCCTCAGATTATCATTTATTTCCAAATTTAAAAAAACATTTGGGTGGCTCGAAATTTTCGACTAAAGATGAGGTGATAGTCGCAGTAAACGAGTATTTCGCCGACCTTCCGGAATCTTTTTTTTTCGAGGGGATAAACAAGTTGCAGTTCAGGTGGAAGAAGTGTGTTGAGCTAGATGGAGACTATGTCGAAAAATTGAAATAAAATTAGACCCACTTTTCTTTCATTTTCTTGGTCGGGCTTCGAACTTTTGGATCCACCCTCGTAACTATATTTCCATCCTGATATTCCATTCTAAATATTGGTGAAACTTATCTCAAAATTTGATTATATGTTTGGATTTACGTGGCAATAAAAAATATTTTTACCTTGAATTTAAAATATATGGTTCTTATACCTATATTTAGACCTTCAACCAGATATTGGCGATAAATAGTGTAGTGTTTTGATATGTATGTTAGTCTGTAAGGTATTTATTCTATGGGCCTATTGTTTATCTTAAGCATTGTTGCCTGAATTCAATAAATAAATAAAATTAAAATAAATAAATAACACCTCGGGAGTGGTAGCGCATTTGCATTTTGAACTTGGTTTTTGTGTGGGTGTCAATAGGCTGCAGTCATCACTTAACATCAATGTGAACTGCAGCCACTTCCATTACGTAAAAAAAATTACTTCCTATGCCCTTGAGAATCTTATCTTAATTCAATAATCGCAGATATTTTTTTGGCCACGTAGCTTCAGGAAAGTTAAATATCAGTCAATCTATTCATTCGTCAGGTCAATCTAGATGTCAAAATGTTCAAATCATATCATCATTAAAACAATTACAATTATTATTATCCTGTGATATTAATAATTGTAATTGATATTAATAATAAGGGGCAGAGCAGCTTGTGGCGAGCTGTTGGTGAGTAGCGACACCACCCCCTACCATCATCTCGAGTTCCTCCGAGAGAACTGGGCTCCGCCTCGTCCGCCACACAGAGGTACGGCCGGACAGAGCATCAGGTCTCTCGCCTCTGGCTTGCCTTCATTGGCCGGTCAGAGTGGGGCGCTAGAGGTATGGCATTTGCAGAAATTTAGATAATAGGCTGTTGTCTAAATTTCTGCAAGAGCCATACACTCGGGGGTGGAAGTGTCTAAAGGCATAATAGCGGGGAAGCCCGCTCCGAGCTCGAGATTACTCGCTCGTGATGGCCGGTTCGACACCCCCAGCCTCTCTCAACAGTGTTGCCCCCCGTCGACCATCGGGTTGGCTATTTGGGGGGGGCCCCAAGGAGAGGCGAGTCACCACCTGCCTAAAGTAGGATTATTCGATAATGTGAGATGTTGAATATAGGCAGGTGCCGGATCTCACTCCATAGGCCCAGCCATCTAGTCCCCCCAGTTCACCCACATAGCCCAAAGTTTGGCAAGTCATTTTCATTACAATAGTCCCATTATATTCTGCGGGGTCTGTCTGTGTCTGTATTAACTATTGATGCAGCCAGAGAGAGGTCCCGCCGAATATAACCCATTACAAAGTAGATCAAAATTCTCGAAAGGGCCTCTACGTGTTGGACCTCCCATGTCCCCGCGCATGCCTGACAAAGGTCCGGGGTTCAAATTGGACCCCGTGCTCACGAGAGATATAATAATAAATACTTTTTATTGTACACATAAGAATAACAATTTGGAAAAACAATTTTACATATATGCACAATAGGCGGCCTTATTGCTTAAAGCAATCTCTTCCAGGCGACCTAAATAGAAAAAGAGACATCAATCAAATAAAAGAACAAGGGGTGTACAGACTTAAGAAATAAAAACTATTACAATTCAATATATTTCTTAAAATAGCACAAACATATATATATCTATACACATAAACCTAAATATATATACAAGATATATATTATATAATATATATGCATACATACATAGATAAATAAAAAAAAAATAATAATATTAAGTACCTACCAGACAATAGATACAAGTATATAGTATAAATATTATAAAATACTGCATTCTTACCATCGGATGGCTCATTATATTTCCAAGCTTAAATAATTATTATTAAGATGATTTTTAAATGACGCCAATGTCTGAGCTTGGCGTATAGTCAGTGGCAAAGCATTCCACAACTTGACTGCAACGAAAGTAAAAGATTTTGCACAGAAAGAGGAGGAGTGAGGAGGCATCATAAGACGAAGGTTGTTAGAGGATCGAAGAAAGAGGGAGTTTGATTGAGAAAGGTATTGGAATCGTTCTTTAAGATATAGAGGATAATGCGGATAAAATAGCAGGCAGTATAGTAGAGAGAGTATGTGTGTATTCCTGCGAAGGTGGATTGGAAGCCACTTGAGCTGTTTACGAAATTCAGAGATATGGTCATATTTACGTAATCCGAATATGAACCGGATGCAAAGATTTTGGAGTCGCTCAAATCTGCTTAACTGCTCCTGTGTTAAGTCAAGATAAGATATGTCAGCGTAATCTAAGATAGGATGTTAGATGGGCCAAAACGTAACTGGCGAATCGTGGGTGTTTGTATATATGCTTGAATGCATGCATTTACTTCTGCCTACACCTTCGGGGATTACAGGCGTGAAGTTACGTTTACGTGTTACATTTCTCTATGGACACATCTCGAACGCTCATGCATATAATAAATCTTGACTTTTGGCAAAAGAAAATCATTCCTAAGTGCCCAACTTGACCACATTTCTTCTTACTGAGTATTTATGTACTCGAGTGAAGTGCTAGGAAACCCACCCTTATCTACACTACTTGGGGATCTCGAGAGTCCAGACCTTTTGTTTATTCCCTTCCCTTCGCTTCAAGCTCTCATTTTCGCTCCAAAATTATACCACTATGATACACGTTATTCAGTTGCAATTCGAATTGAGATGGCAAAATCTGTTTAGTTCTTATTGCTTAAATAATAATGTTTATAAGCTTTAACTTGAAAAACCTCTCTCAACAATAGGTATATCTTCTGAAATATAAAATTCTCGTGTCACAGTGTTTGTAGCAATACTCCTCCGAAACGGCTGGACTGATCATTATGCAATTTTTCTGTGTAAAGAAGATCCGCCACTTTGTATGGGGCATTGGTACATAATTGTACATCAATAAAACTTTTCGTCCTCAGACATTAGTACTATTTAAAACATATATCACTTCGTTGACGCGCGGGGTTCATGAGATATACCAATTTAAAAATTGTAAGAATGAAGTCGTTTTTCCGCCATATTTTTTTTTCATTTTCGTACTAATAGGCGCTAATTTAAAATTGACAGTTTGTAGATTGCTATTATCGCTAAGAAAGTGATTTGTACACTAAATAATCACGCTTGTATCCACAAATACCTACCTATCAATGCTTTTCACTGAACACCGAGCACTTTTTTTGGCAAACTCCAGTCTGCTTTTGCAGATTATAATAAATTGTTCACAGAAAAACTAACGAACACGATCAACTGACTTGAACAGAAACCTCTAGCACTACCTACGTATTCCAAATCGCAAAAGCACTCGAAATTCGTTTCAACAAGCACATAAACAAGCCAGTAGTCAAAACACAGAGAAGTCACAGAACGCCAAGTGAATGACGTGACGTCAATCATCAATCACGTGACAGACATGAGGTGACATATCAAAGCGTCAAAAAAGGATGTGTAGGCGGCTGTCACAAAATATCGATGTTTAAGAATATCCTGATCCATTGATCGGGTCACTTAGTCTTTTGTGTTGATTTTAAAACCTAAATGAATGTATTTCAGTAAATCCTCATCTGGTTGTCGGCAAATTAAAATGAAATCTAACGTTTACTTTCACTTATTTTTCTATTTATTATGTAACCGATTTTTTTAAATATGATTAATCGATACTTTCTGATACAATAATTATATCCTACGCCATTACATTTCGTTACGTTCCTTTCTACGCCATCATAAATATCAAAAATACAGTTTTTTTCAAAAACTGTTTTAAATACTTTTCCGGTGGTTTTCAGTATAATATTATACTGAAAAATTTACAGCTCTATGCGCACAAATTTAATGTTAAGTATTTGTTCATGTACAATCTATGTACCATTTTGGCTGATCTCCTTTGGTATGAGAATCGGTTGTGGTCTATTTTTTTAAATCCCTAAATGGCCTTGCCATTTATCTCCCCAAATATTTATTTACGATTTTTGGACGAATATTTTCTTTATACCTCTATCTAAGCAACGGTACTCAACCCCAGGCCCGCGGGCTACAATATGGCCCATGAAAGAATTTTAAATGGCCCTCGCAAGTAAGTTTTAGAGTCTAAGGCGATACGATGTTCGTCGGCCTAGTTCTATGTATGTATCTTCATGCCAAGCCAAGTAAAATAAGGTTAGTAGGTAAAAGCGACTTACTTTGACCAAGTAAGTACCATTACAAGTGTGTACTGTCTGTAATGCGGTCAAAAGTCATAGGAATCAGCGTGGATGTATGAATATAATGATGAATGTAGAAGAAGCACGAGAGGCGTGTAAGGACCGGCATATCTGGCGCTTCATACTCTGCTTACCTCGTAAGGGACTTGGCGTAAATGTACGTATGCACACTTCTAGTGCCTCTTCTACATTCCTCTCCTTTCATGCTCACGCGCATTGTGAGTATACATATAAGTATAAAATATGACTTATTTCATAACTGTGAGTCATTTTTGAAGACGGTTTAATTTTTTAACTTAGTGAACCAATTTTAATTAAACTTAGACTGTTCCCTAAGTCGGAATATACCCAATTCAAATAAAAAATATAATCTAGACATGAGATCTAGTTTTCGAGAAAATCACAGACAAACATTCATATTCTTACGAAATTACACTAAGGGAACAGTATATGTATATATTAACAGTATTAAAAGTCACATTTTCGCAAAATGTATCATACATAAAACAGCATCACAACATATAAGAGTAGGTACACGGCATTCAACTCTAAAATAGACATTCCAATTATACCCATCCGGTGCAAAATACAGTAACCACACGCGATACCCAATCCAATAAAGTTCCAGATTCGAATTCCGAAGTTTGCACGGCATAACTTTCCAATGAATGGATAGCCACCACTCCGGGTAGCATGCATTCGCCGACCACGCTCGCATAGCGGTCAAGTTATTCGATTTTATACGGATGTAAGATAGAATACGTAGAATCAATTCATGTGATGTGCGAATCAAAAATATTACAACTGGAAATACGTCAATACCATACTTCAGTTATTGGCCTATTCGAGTAGGAATTGACATTCTTTGCCATTTATTTTTAACCGACTTCAATATCAAAACAGGCGGTAATAAGTTTGACATGTATGCATGTGATATTGTTGAAATTGGCTAATATTTCAGTATGATGATATATAGGCTCCCCAGCAAATGTGTTAAATTTCGTAAGTATATGTATGTATGTATGTCTGTTAATTTCTCGAAAACTAGGAGTCATGTCTAGATTAATTCATTATATGTAGGTATATTCTGACTTAGGGAACAGTCTAAGATTCATTAAAATTTGGTGAGTAGTTTAAAAAAATTAACCCTCTTCAATTGCAACTTAAAATTATGAAATAATTAATATTTTCTTTGTGTATAGGCACTACGCACAAATAAATTAAGTGACCAAATTCACACATAGATAAAAAAAAACTGGTTGCCTGTAAAGTCGGTTTTACGGGCGAAGATTTTACGTGACAATGTCTTTTTCTCGGTAGAAAGGCATTCGCCAGTCCGGCAGGCCTCTCTCTCGTTCGGTGACTCATCGTTACGTTACCGGGCGTTACACTTTTTCATGAGTGACTCCGAGCCGCAACCTAATTTAAGGCGTTGTCACGTCAAAACCGGTCAAGTGCATGTCGGGCCACGCACAGTGTAGGGTTCCGTAGTTACAGAGTAAAAGATGAAATAAAAAAATATATATATTTTGTAAGGATTTGTTCGAAATTTTCGAGTAAAGTACATTTGATCGACTATTACTCGCAAACTTGCAAGGCCAACTTAAATGTGATAGTTTTCCTTTTAATTTCGTTATATATAGCTACTAATGCCGTAACGTTTGAATTTCTAACAACAACCGTTTAGTCTGTAGGGGGTTACACTGTTACACTTGAGTCTAACGAAAATTTGCACTTTAAAGCTTAATAAGTCACGAACCGTTAACTTAATTGAAAAATGATGTTAAGTCACCCATACTATTTTTTAAAAACCTATTCAACGATATTACACACTATATGGAAATCGAAAATTTAAAAAAAAATCTGCGAGTTACATGTAGGCGAGGTTACCCTAAATAAATATTTTTCATGTTTTTATTCTACCACTTTGTCGGCGTAATTAAGATGTATACTTGTGCCAAATTTCAAGTCTCTAGTACTTACAGATTTTGCGCTAAACCGCGGACGGACAGACAGACAGACAGACGGACATGGCGAAACTATAAGGGTTCCTTGTTTACTACGGAACCCTAAAAACTGGCCAATTGCGTGTCGGGCCACGCGCATTGTAGGGTTCCGTAATTACAGAGTAAGAGAATGGAAAAAATAAATAAATATTTGTTGTTCAAATTGAGTTGTTCGAAATTATCGAGAAAATACATTTGGTCGACTTTTATTCCCAAACTTGTAAGTGTGATAGTTTTCCTTTTAATTTCGTTATATACAGCTTCAATTGCCGTAACTTTTGGATTTCTAACAACAACCGTTTAGTTGGTAGAGGGGGGGGACACTTGACTCTAACGAAAATTGTCACTTTAAAGCTTAATAAGTCACAAACAGTTAACTAAATCGAAAAATGATTTTTGCACACCTAACATTTTTAAAAGACCTATCCAACAATATCCTATAATATATAGAAAACGAAAAAAAATATTATCTGCGCGTTACATTCAAAAATTCCTTTTTCATTTAATATATATTAAAAAAGTTTATTTGTAATAGAAAAATGGAAAAAAATTGAATTCAGGCGGGATTTAAACCCTCGACACCAGGATTCTAGTCCGGCCGCTTTCCTTACAGAAGTACCGAAGTACACATCAAACTTTTTTTTTTATATAATGGAAGTGGTAAACAAGCATGCAATTCACATTGATGTTAAGTGATGACTGCAGCCTATACACAAAGACCAAGGTCAAAATTCAGATGGGTTACCACTCCTGAGGCCTAAGGTGTTATGCCTCTGTGCCGGAAATTACGGAACCGTACATTACCACTTGACCGGAACACGATGGTGCTGAACACTACCATTTAGCGGCAAGTATATTAGGTAATGCGGTGGTGCCTCCGCCAGTAAAAACTAACTTTCGAATTTTTCCTTCACATTTAACTGCATTGCCTTGGGGTGGCAGTAAATTTAAATTTATTTATACTGAGTCTTGATTCGGTAGCATAAAGGTTAGGGATACTAAAGCGTATTTTACTTCACGTGCCCGTGCACCACATGTACCTACATGTATCGTGCACCACCACAACTTTTAATATAAAATATTATATTGGTGGAATTATTATGCATATACTCGTATAAACCGCATATAGGAAATGCACTTATCATAAACTGAGATGAGGTTCTGATGATTCCTTTATTACAATGGGTTTCACGTATACGTAAGTATGGTATAAAGGTGGAATGTAAAATCGGTACCCAGCGGAATACCCACGCTTCTTATTGTTATAAAATATAGCTCATAAACTTGGATATAAACAATGAAATTTTATTGATTCTCATCGCTCGCCGACGATATAAACATGATAGCTCTTCATAAATGTATTGATGCTTTTGTATTAGATTTTAATATGTTTAGTTTTACGGCTTTTCAAATACAAATAGATATCCGATATTTTTTATGTTATTGGAATTCTAGACACAGTATTTGGATCCAAGCGCCTCATATTTCATAACTAGCTGACCCGGCAAACTTCGTATTGCCTCAGAATAAAAATATGACATGTGTCAAAGGTTTGATAGATACGGTATGTATGGGAAAATGAAATGGTGGTTTTTACTATTTCCCTTCAATTTCTTCATATTTTCTTACCTTTTAAACATTCCCTAGACTTCCAAAAATCATTCAAAATCAGTATTAGCCAAATCGGTCCAGCCATTCACGCGTGATGCCGTGACCAAGGAAAACGGGTTGCATTTTTATATATATATAGATAGCGGTAACTGGGACACTTTGCCAGAGTATGGTATTGATGGCAGTCTGCTCCGTGCAATACAGTCCACGTATGTGGGCTGTCAAGCATGTGTGCGGGTAGATGGTAACATGTCACCCTGGTTTGATGTTAACATCGGTGTCAAACAGGGTTGCGTGCTTTCGTCTAGGCTGTTTATTATATATCTGGACAAATGCCTCCAGAGGGTGAAGTTGATGGATGTGGGAGTGCGTATGGGTGACTTAGTGGTGAACTGTCTGCTTTACGCAGATGATGCGGTAATTGTTAGCTCTACACCATCTGGGCTACAAGCACTAGTCACAGTCATGAAAGAGGATTGTATGGAGAAAGGCTTACAATTGAATGTGGATAAAACTAAAGTATTAGTATTTGAAAGAGATGAACAGAGAACAAATGCAAGGGTAGTAGTAGATGATGCAGTGTTAGAACAGGTTGATGAAATTGTATATCTTGGATGTGCTTTTAGCAAGGTGGTAGGTACACCACTGACATAGAAAGAAGAGTGCTTGCTGGGAATTGCGTGAATGGAGCGTTGGGTAAGCTGCTAGAATCTAAACATCTCAGCCAGCGGGCTCGACTAGCCGTACATAATGCTGTACTTACTCCAACGCTTTTATATGGAAGCGAGAGCTGGGTATGCAGGAACGAGCATGAAAGTAAGTTAAACGCGGTCGAGATGAGATCTTTGCGCAAGATCTGCGGTGTATCACTCACCGATCGCGTTCGTAACGAAGATGTAAGAAAGAGGCTTTGTGTGAATGATAGTATCGGTGTAAAAATGAAAAAAAGCATGCTCCGATGGTTCGGGCATATAGAAAGAATGTCGAATGAGCGAATGACTAAACAGATATACAATGCAAATGTGGATGGTTGCAGAGGCCCAGGAAGACCAAGACTGACCTACCATGACCAAATAGGTCGAGTTCTGTCTGATGGTGGGGTCAAAAGTCTTCGGAATCGGCGTGCATGTATGAAGAGAATGATGAAGGTAGACAAAGCCAAATTCAAAACAATCCTAAATTTTTATCTTGTACATACAAAATTTATATTTGGTCACTTTTCAGGGCTATAGGCGTTGTAAGCTAATGACATGATAGCTCTCAAAAACATTGTTCCATACATTACCTTACTGTCTAAATCTACGCAGCAATACATCAGAGAGCACCACAATACCCCAGATAGATCACAGGGCTAGCTACAGTTAACCTAACTGTCGGCAATTCCAACTCTCATGGAATAGAACAAATCGGTCTTATACATTGCTTTTACATAGCAAAGGAAATTGTATTCTATCGATAAATCAAGATGTATCAGAATACCTCGCGGCGCAACGTGTAAGTTCATTCCTTTTAGGTTTATAGTAGACCGCTTCAATAAATAAGACTTTAGAAATTTGAACCTTACTGAATCGTGTTAGAGTAGGAATACGTGCAACATCATTGTAACATACCACTAAGTTCGGCTGATGTGTATTTCGGCACAGGAGAGGTAATGGAGCAAGTGTTATTGAAGCCAGATATTGCCCCAAAACCCCGTGTACAAAGCTAATTTAAGTATAAATGAGCGGCTTGGCCATTTTGAGTTACAACTCTCATTCTAGTTTCGCTTTCACGAATATACATATCTTCGTGTAGGTATCATCAACTAAGATCTCCAACTGATACACAACGTTTGATAGTTCTTAAGGGTTTAGAATGTTCAATCAAAGGTATTTCTTTTATAATGAGTATTTTCTCGAAGTGCATCTTCAGACAAGCAACTTTAAGTCACAATGTACCCACAAACTTTATTGTGATAGGAATATTCCATTAAACTTTCAAGAAGGTACGTTCAAATTTTCATCCCCTGTAAGTGATATGACTCGAGAAGTTTGATAGCGTTTTAGAAATACCCGCGACCCGACGCTGGCGTAGCGCAAGTTTTAAAATAGAATTAACAATTTAGAACTAAGTCGATCTCCTTTTAGGTACATAACAAAACAACATTTTTCGTGTTAATCAAAACATCATCGTTTCACGGCATCGATGACACAACGCAGCTCTGTTTCACGGTTACAGAAAGAGGTAAGGTACAGATAGGCATACATACATCATGTAACGGGAAAAATGCACACTCTCTAACACCCCGATTAGAAAATCGAGCTATTATAACAACTGAAATTACATGTTTATGTATGTATGTATGTATCTTCACGCCAGGTCCCTAACGGGGTAGGCAGAGAGTGTAGAGCGCCAGACATCCCGGTTCTGACAAACCTCTCGTGCATGTTTATGTACTTCATAATTTTTATTTAAGAATTAATTTATCCTTAATTTGTACGAACAGTATGCACACTCTATGCATACTTGCCTTACCTCTACCTAAAACACGAACCTAAACACACACGCACACTGTTGCAATGTGGTGTAGCGTAACCTACGTACTCTTATTTAACACTCTTTAGTAATAAGATTAATATCCAATATTTTATTTCTCAAATTATAATTTATAATAAAAAGCACTTCTCAACGAGTTCTAATAAACTTGTTGAGACTAGCATTATATTTTGGATAGACGTTAGTCTCATTTTCGTTTGTAATTATTGTTCTCCGAATGGGTGACCATAACTTCCTTAAAGTAATTATTTTGTGGACAGAATATTACGTATATCGACGGGTAAATTATCGTTTAAACAAAAGCTTAAAAAATACTTTCTAACCTCTCTAAATGAATGATTTTAACCTACGCCGTCATCATTGTTATCTTTGAATAATTCTGCTATATTAAATATACATCCATTATGCATTTATTTATGTATGTATAAGTATATATTTAGTATTATTATTTATACGTTTATATTATATATTTATACGGATTTCAGTTATATATAACTGGATTACTTATAAATTAAATTAACCTTACTCCATAATACACCTTCGACAGTTTTATTTGGCCCGAAGGTTGGCTGGTACCACTAGGTATTAAGTCCGCCTTATGTTCATTATTTATGTGCTAAAAGTTTAAATAAATAAATAAATATATCAAAAATGCCTGAAATCGATTCGGTTATCGATTCTGAACAAATCAGTTTCGGGTTGTACATTTAGACCATATAGTCTATGCTCTCCAAATGCTATCTCTACAGTGTTTAGGTACCAATAATAATACATGTGCAATTCACACATGGTAAAAATTGAAACCTTTAAAGTTGTTAATAAGAGATAATGTTTCCTACCTCATTTTCTCGCACGTTAAATCTTATGAACTTACCTATGTGTCTGTCTCTTTTAACTGTATACTTCCTATCTCATTTTCTCCACGTATCTCATTTTACTGTCACTTTTTCGTTTCACAAGTATTCATTTCAAGAATATTTTAAAGTAAAAAATGTATATTTAAAAATTTAATTACGATTTCAATCAACTATCAGCAAAAATAACTGCCACAATTGAAACAATTCCAAACAATGATTGCCTACCGCCAAATGGGCCAAGTTTAATTGAAGTCCGTATACAGTACGCGTATGCAGCGAACTAATCTCACACACTTGCACTGTTTAACGAGCACGTAAACAACAGAGTGGTAATCTTCAGAGATTTATTCTACAACTTTATCTATTAACGAATTTTACAAAGCAATAATAATATACTTAATAGTATTATGTTTGGAAAACTGAGCTTCTATCAGTAATAGTTTATTCCCTGTTACAAAACAAGCAAAGCTTAAAGATATTCCAGATAAAATAAGTGAAGTTAAAACAAGACCAGAGTAATAGATGAGACGTTTTGTAAAATATGGAAATAACTTTCTAAACATATTAATTTATCTTCTTATTTTTTTATTTTCCGCAATAACAAAGAAAAATGGAAACTTCGAACCTGCGACCTCAGGATGACCAACCCGCCCGGTTCATTAGATACAACGTGGTAATAGACAGGAGGACACTGAAATAATAACAGGGTCCCGTTTATACCCTTTGGATACGGAACTATTAAAACGAATCCCTTAAAGTGCCATCACAATATCGCACCTCGCAACAACAGAGACAGCCGGGCACAGCGAAGATACTTAAAAAAACATCAGTAGAAAATTTAGCTCTAAATAATGAGTGCTAATTCTATTTGACGCTACGATCTGGGCAAGTACCTACGTTATCGAGTAACTTGTATGCACGTGATGTAACGTCAAACGTTATCGAGTAAATTGTATGCACGTGATGTAACGTCAAACGTTATCAAGTTACTTGTATGCACGTGATGTAACGTCAAACGTTATCGAGTAACTTGTATGCACGTGATGTAACGTCAAACGTTATCGAGTAACTTGTATGCACGTGATGTAACGTCAAACGTTATCGAGTTACTTGTATGCACGTGATGTAACGTCAAACGGGTCAAAATTTAATTAAAGTTAATACACTGTGCGCGTGTGCACTTAACTAATCTTGCACTGTTTATCGAGATTTGTGCACTTAGTACGAACTGTATTTGTGTTTTAAAAATAATCATGTACTAATACAATATTTAAAATTTTGCATATAAAATCTTTTAAAGAAATCTATATATATAAAACAAAGTCGGGTTTGTTACAACACTTATAACTCGAGATCTGCTGGACAAATTTTCATGGTTTTTGATTTATTGGATTTGTCTCCGCCCCGAATAGCAGAATACATATTAAAAATAAGAAAAATTGATGAATACTTGAAAAATGCGTTATTTTCCATAAAAGTTCTTAAGTTTGGGAACTGTCAATTTTTTTTGTCAATATCTGTAAGTAATCATTGACATTTATGGATGCGTTCATAAACTATTTAAAATGTATAAATAAACTATTATTAGTATTGTTTTTTTTAAAGATTGAAAAGCATTACGCGTTCGTTCAGAAATGTGTAATGAATACTTAATCATTTCAATAAATGCTCATTTGAAACTATTCTCTATATTCTATATTTTTTAGGCTTCCGTAACTAAAAGGTAAAAACGGACCCTATTACTAATCCTCCGCTGTCTGTCTTTCTGTCCGTCCGTCCGTCTGTCTGTCACCAGGCTGTATCTCATATACAGTGATAGGTACCTAGAAAGCTACAATTTTCACAAATTATGTATTTCTGCTACCGCTATAACGACAAAATTAAGTAGAAAAAATAAGAAAATGAAAATATTAAGGGGTTCAAGGGGGCATACAATAAACCTGTTTTTTTTCATATATTTTTTACTCGATAATAATAATGGTAGTAAGTAGAACCACCAAATACCTCAAATTTTTACAGAATTTTTAGGTATTTGGTGGAGTCAGTGGGTGTTGGTGGCGTTGGTGGCGTTAGTTTCGTTAGTGGCTTTGGTGTCATTGGTGTCGTTGGTGGCGGTGTTGATGGCGTTGGTGGTGGTGGTGGTGGTTTTTAGTCGCGATGGAGGCATTAGTGGCGTTGGTCACATTGGTGGTGTTGTTGGTAGTTTTGGAGGAATTGGTTGTGGTGGTAGTGGTGGTGGTTTTGGTGGCATTGGTGGCATAGGTGTTTGGTGATGTTGATGTTGATGGTGGCGTTGATGGCAATGGTGACGTAGGTGGTGGTGGCGGTGGTGGAGGTGGTAGCGGTGACAGTGGTGGTGGTGATCGTGGTGGTGATGACGATGGTGATGGTAATGTTGATGACATTAGTGGTTAAAAATGCACAATATTAATATTCAATTTTTAACATCCGCCATTATGCACCTAAGCACAGACATTACATGTCATTTTTTCTGCCACAGATCTACGGTAGACTCGATCAAAAACAATTTACAATTAGGTTCGTAAAAAAAATATTATTTTGAGTCGAGGACATGTATCCGTAAAATTCGTATCTTTTGATATACGTGAAATAAAATCAATAATTTTATAAATTCAAATGTCAATTGCCCGCCATTATGGCGTACACTTTTTATTTTGATGTATTACCGAATGTGGACAAGCCATGCAATTTTCAAAAATCAATTGCTGTTTGTTACTTTCGTTAAAACTGTAGTGTACTTTTTAATCTTTACTTTAAAGCGATACGAAGTTCGCCGGGCCAGCTAGTTCTTTATAAATAATGTTGGATATGGTCATATGTCTGGTATTTATTATTCACTCAATCAACAACATTGAAAAGATTGTACATAAATCTTTTAATGAAAATAATTATGTATTTATATAAATAATGTTGGATATGGTCATATGTCTGGAATTTTATTATTTACGTTTCAACTACAATTTTTGAGGCTACAAGAAAAGCTTAATAGGGAATAAATAATCCTTAGGTTAGTAGGCAATATATAAATACTACAGTAAAAAAAAATATGAGTTTCAAACAATGAATGGCACTGCAAACATGCAGACTACGCAATCGAGTCACTTGTATTATGCACGTGATGTCACGTCGAATGGGCTAAGTTTAATTGAAGTCCATGTTTACCTACGGGACGGGTGTGCACCGAGCTAATCTTGCGCTGTTTACCGATTAGGTACGCTGAAAACTGAAAACTTGTTATTATTCCAAGATTTTTTCACGATTATTAACTATACCTGCATATAGGAATATTTTTCTAATAGGATATTTTTTCTGGTGATTTATTAAAAATACCATTTTGAAAAGATTGCTTTAGCCTTTATTCTTTAACTATATCCGATTTGTGAATTATCCCAATATTGATGTATGTATATCTTAATATATATAAATCTCGTGTCACAATGTTTGTCCTCAATGGACTCCTAAACCACTTAACTGATTATAATAAAATTCGCACACCATGTGCAGTTCGATCCAACTTAAGAGATAGGATAGCTTACATTACGCTATGACTAATAGGAGCAGAGCAGCGCGGGCGAAGCCGGGGCGGGCCGCTAGTTATTTATTAAATAATACTTGTGAAGAAATTGTGAAAAAAATAGGTGCGACGTTGACTCGAATTTAGTTAGTAATGTTTTGAAGTATTTTTTAAATATTAGTTATTTATTTGGTAAATATACAGTCATTAAAACATACAGTAATAACCAACGTAAAAACAATATACCATTTAAACGTTACTGCATAAAAAAGATATCTTATATTTAGAATATTGCAAAAATAGTACGTCAGACGCATATAAACACTGTAAAAATAGGATATTTCATTTTCAAACAATATTATAGCACTGTACACATCCAAAATACGTTGTCGAGTCACTTGTATTATGCAAGTAATGTCACGTCGAATGCAAGTCATGTCAAGTTTAATAGAAGTCCATATATACAGCACGCGTGTAATGAGCTGAACTTGGACTATTTAGGTACCGATTGCGTTGAAAACTGTGAAATATAGTGATTCTTTCAAGATAAATTCGCTAACTATAATCTATAATTATTCGTACATAATTTTTCTTACAATATTAATATGTTGTCTTAGTTTATGTAAAATGTAAGTGCGATATTGAGAAGATTTTTTATCTTTTATAAATATTGTATCTTATAATCTTATCAGTAACATAATTCGGACAAAGTAAAACAAGTCATTGACTTACTTACTTACCGATCTGTAAGTCATTCTTAAAACTATTAACTAATATTACTTTAAAAATTACAAAAAAAAATGAAATTAATGTAACATAGGGTCTGTATTTGGCATTTTACTTCTTATGTGTCCAAAATTACTTGAAAACATAAGAAGTAAAATGCCAAATACAGACCCTATGTTACATTAATTTCATTTTTTTTGTAATTTTGCATTGTACATAATAATATGTAAATACATATGTATGAACATACATTTAATTATATATATAAATGCTACAAGAAAATGTAAACTTCAGCCAACTATGTATAACGCTGCAAACCTGCAAAGTACGTAATCGGGTCACTTGTATTATGCACGTGATTTCACGTCCATTGGGGCAAGTTTAATTGAAGTCCGTGTTAAGGCACGCGCGTGCACTGCACAAACAATGCACTATTTACCGTATAGCTGAGAAGTTGTGATTTATATTCGTAAACATATATTATTTCATTGATTTTTAACTGTAGCAAAGACAAACAGCATAACTTTATTCAGCAAATGTCAGGTACCTTTTACATGAAGGTACCTGACATTTGCTGAACAGGACACCTTTTTGGCAGCCGTGAGACACATATTACGTGTATAGGTATGTATTAATTTTTAGAAAATGTGTTGTCTATTCTCTGTTACCTGTTACGTTTTATGTCTGTTTTATGTGTCTCGCTGTGTGTCAAATAAATGTTTCTTATCTTATCTTATCTTATTTGATTTCTATTGCCCAATATAAACAACCGTGTCGCCATTTTATTCTGAAAATTGGAATTCGGAACATTTATAAATATTATGTACATGTAACTGATTTTTTTTTTTAAAAATGTAGATACCTGTACAGTCATAAAAACTCTACAATTCAAATTCCCCCTAATTTGAACATAAATGGAAGAAATGGCATGGAAGCTAAGAATATCTGTAACAAAGTTGAAGAATTATTTTCTACAACATTTTTGTATAATAATAACACTCTTGAGTTATATAATTCGCAAGCTTTTGCCACCAATATCCGGCGAAATTTGTTGTTTCTATGGACTATACACATGCCTTATACCTTCATGCCATGAACACTCTCCTTTATCGAATTTACAAGTTTTATATCAGCAATATAATTTTCACTTCCTGTTCACTTCGAAGATAAATTACTTAACACAAGCACGATACTGACTCGCTAAGTATCCAATCCCGTTTCCTAGAACACTCGAAGTAGCTCCGATAAGATTAACACTCGTGTTGGTAGTAAGAAAGTCCTTTGTTCTGGATAGAAGACACTTTTCAATAGCTATTTTTACTAACGATATTCCCGTTGAGAGTTTTACGTGTTACTTATAAAACGTAACTATATATAAGGAAGCATAACATAAAATAAATCTTTTTCACCCCAAATAATTAAATTCATAAGAAAAAATATTAATTTTTTCGGACCTAACGAATTAAATCATAAATCATAAATCATTTATTTACTAGAATGTAGTGGCTACAGGTGGTAACAAAATAATGGAAACTATAACATTCTACCATAACAATGGTGTGTAAAATATTATGCATATCCTTAAACTATTGAAATTCACACATATTATAAACATTTCTAGTTACATTAAAATTAAATTAACAATCTCTAATACATGTATTATCAAATCAGGAACAACAGCAAATTGTCATCACTAAAATTGCTTTCCTTTTCATAAGTATGTCAAAGATTAAATTATGAATATTTTATTTAAGAGTTAATGTTAATTATAATAATCTGTATCGAATTAAATTGTCATATCATCATTTCATACCTTTGTCACTATTATTAATATCTTATTATCATTCTGTTGCACATTTATAAATATTTTTTACTTAGTCAAAAAATTTATAAATAATATGTCATTAATTAGATAAACGGAATTGGGTAATTAAAATAATTTAGATACGTCAATAATAAAATTCAGGTCATATGATTAGATCAAACATTATTCAATTAATTAGGATATTGCTTTATATGTCATGTATTCATTTAAGTCATAAAAACAATTATGTTGTAGCCATTGAGTCAGTTTGTTTTTAAATAGTGGTAAACGTATTTCCTTGAGCGTAATGGGTAATTTATTAAAAACCCTTATGGCGTTTACAAAAGCATTCCTTTTATGTAATTCAATTCTACATTTAGGTATGAACAGTTTAAATTGATTCCTTACGCTAACGTTCCTATTCGTACATTCAGAATTGAGCTTAAAATAGTATGGATGCTGCTTTACAAATACACAGAGATCCCTAATGTATATGCAAGCCAACGGTAATATACGATATTTCTGGAATAATGGCCTACAACTGTCCAAGCACCAAGCTCCACAAATAGCTCTTACACATTTTTTTTGTACACGAAAAGCTTTATCAATTACCACCGAGTTTCCCCACAACAAGAGGCCATAAGAAAGCACAGAGGAGACATAGCCATGATATGCAATCAGGGCTGCTTCCGTCGAAACAGTTTGACGCAATCGCTTTATAGCAAATACAAATTTATTCAGTTTGTCGCAAACAAAGTCAATGTGAGCTTTCCAGTCACAATTTTTATCCACAACTAGCCCTAAAAACTTTGTGGAGTCAACTTCATTAATTTTATTTTTATCATAAATTATATTGAGGTCAATGTGTTTTTTTCTATATGTCTGAAATTGAATTAAATTAGTTTTATTAATATTAATTTTAAGATTATTAGTTTTTAACCACGTAATTATACTATCAAGAGCTTCGTTAATATTTTTTTGGTATGTATTTAAATCGTCACATTTCACTATGAGCGTAGTGTCGTCTGCAAATAATACGGTTTTGTGGATCGTGACATTTGGTAAATCATTTATATTCATTAAAAACAGTAACGGCCCAAGAACACTTCCTTGTGGCACGCCAAAGTTATTTGCTCTGAAATCAGATTGACTACAAATTTTATATCCATTTACAATTTTTGCTATTTCAACACATTGAGTTCGATCTGACAAATAGCTTTTGATCCATTGGTTAGCAATACCCCTGATGCCATATTTGTCTAACTTATATAAAAGTAGCTTATGGTCCACAAAATCAAACGCTTTGCTCATATCCAGAAACACTGCTGCGATTGCTTTGTTATCATTAATTGCTTCTGTTATTGTTTTCATCAAATCAAAACATGCTAGTGAAGTAGAACTATTCTTACGAAAACCGAATTGTTCTCTTTTTAGTAAATTATGTCTCGTAACAAAGTCGAAAAGTCTTTTGAACATTACCTTTTCAAATATTTTTGATAATATTGGAATCAAAGTAACTGGACGATAATTATTAACATCCGACGCATCTCCTTTTTTAAAAAGTGGTTTTACTATTGACTTTTTTAATATATTTGGATATGAACCTTCCTCGAGTGATTTATTTATAATGAAGCTCAAGGGTTCACTAATATATTCAGCACATAATTTCAAAGAGTCTGTGTTAATACCATCAATCCCTACCGATTTTGTATTTTTAAGATTATTAATAATTTTATATATTTCCATAGAGTCAGTTGGTTTTAAAAATATCGAATTCGTATTGCATACATTTACAGATTTATTGATGTCATTTACATTATAAGTAAAATTATTCTCATTAGTCAAATTAATATAAAAGTCATTAAATATTTTACTTATGTCAACTGGGTTAGTATATGTTTGGTCATTAAATAATATTTTGTCGATTTCAGAACTCCTATTTGTTGCTCCAATATTCTTATTTATTGTTTCCCATACAGCTTTACATTTGTTTTTTTTATTGTCAATGTATTTTTTGTTTTGTATTTGTCGTGCTTTTTGTAAACATTTTTTGAGTATTTTATCGTAATTTTTGTAGTTTTGTTTATTTGATGCTTTATTATGCCGATTTTGTATGTATTTTAGGTAAAGATACCTTTTTTTTACACAACATTTTCTTAAACCAACAGTTAGCCATGTTCTGTTACTTTTTTTATTTGTTTTTTTAACATTAATTATCGGAAAACATAAATTAAAAAACAGTAAAAATGTGTTATAAAATTCTTCAAATGATTCATTACTATCACTTTTATCATAAACTTCTGAAAAGGATAAAGAAGATATACACTTATAGAACAACCTTTTATTTTCTCTGTTAAAATCTCTAGCATTCTCAAACCAACTGATTATTTCACGTTTTCTATTAATTTTTATACTTAGAGATTGAGCAGTTTCGTGGTCTGAAAGACCTACATAGTGCACTGCGGCAGAAATATTCGATTTAAAATTACTAGCGAACTGGTCGAGACATGCCGATCGCCTTGTTGGTGACTCAATGTGCAGTTGCATGTGAAAATTTTCAAGCGTACTTCTTAGATCTTGACTATATCTAGTAGGCTTCAATGTGTCAATGTTCCAATCGCCACACAAAACTAACTTTTTGGACCTATTGGCAATTTTAAGCAAAAGTTGCTCTAACTTCCGTAGAAAAATTTGAGGATTGCTGTTAGGGGTTCGGTAGACACATATAATTTGAATGTTTTGATTTATTAACTCAACGCCACAGCATTCGAAGCTAAAGTTATCCACTAAATCCTTCATACAAGTGATCACTCTACATTCAAGGTTTTTATTTACCATTATGCATGACCCTCCGCGTTTTGTGTTTCGACAAAACGATGCTACCAATTGATAACCATGAATTTTCATCAGTTGTTCCGTTCCTTTTTTAATAAAAGTTTCTGTCAAGCATATTACATCAATTTTTTTACCACTATCAGAAAATGTTGACAACGCAGCGAACAACTCATCTGATTTATTTATCGCTCCCGCTATATTTTGGTGGAGTATGGTAAGCTCAGGTTTAGGAGCGAAAAAACTTGGTTTGACTACGTAACTGAACTGGCACAACATTAGACGAATCTACGTCACAAAGTTCCATATTTACCGATGTTTGGGATTGAAGAGATAAAGATAAGTTTTTCACATTTGCTATTGTGTTAGGTAAGACCAATTGACGCTGTTGTATTGTAAAATAAAACGGTATAGTGCCTTTTTTATGGACTCTGTTACAGTTTTTACCCTGCGGTACGTTCTCATGTGATGTATGCTCAAACGTTTTTGAAAAATGGTTAGTATTAGAAGCCGGTAAGTCTTTTTCAGTTTTAGTCCACATATTATAAGCTAAGAAATCAATTTGAACGTGTAGGTCAAAGCTTAATAATTTAATTAACATTTTTTTGTTATATCTAAAATAGTGTTTACATGACATTTCTATTAATTTACAATTTCTATATATTTTTATCAATAATTTATATTGTTCGTTCAATTTACATTCATTTAAGTGCGGATTCTGCTGTACATTAGTTATAAATACATTATAATTGCGCAAGAGGTATAATGCGTTGCTTACGTTATATAACAAATTATATGGATCGTCGTCATTTGATCCAGTCGACAAAATCACAATGTCCCCATTTTTTAGAACCGATTTCAGGTTTTCACAAGTTTTTACTATTTCGTTACTTTTAGCCCCAGGTTTGACAATACCATAAACACCATAAGTATAGTCATTCTTATTTCTCCGATCTCGAGTTATTTGAGATGCTAAACCGCTAACTTCCTCGTCGCCTATCACATAAATCATCTTTTGTCTTTTACAGTTACTGATAGCGCCATCTGTTGATAGATTTTTCTGCGGTTGGTTACATACTTGGTTGTTAGAATTGTCGGGAGGTGTCGTCGAATAATTTTTCAGTGAAGAGACGATAGACGAGTACTTGTTTTGAAGTGAGTCTGTGTTCAATGGGAATGTGTTATTTAGCTTTTTAATTTGTAGTATTGTTCGCTGCTTACATTTTGGTGTTCCGACATATTTATTAGTGTAGTTATTTATTGGTGAGAGGCGGGGTATTTTCATTCTAATATGTGTCAATTTTTTAGCTATTGGAGTTAATGAATCTTTCTGTGTGAACGTTGTTTTCTCAGCTGGCGAGGATGGCAGTGATGTCGTGTAAATGTTTTTCAAAAATTCTATCTGCTTATTTTTTTCTATTAATTCTTTTTTAAGGTTTGTACACTCGTAATTTAAGTTTGCAATATCTTCATGCGCACTTTCATTTTCCCGTTTAATTTTTTGGAATTCTTGTTTTAAACATACAATTTCTTCAACATTACACGCAGACATTGTTGGAACGCTTTTTGAGATATTTAATCCCTCTGAGATAGTTGAGCTCAGGAATGTATCGTCTAACGACATCGTGGATAAATCCATCTCAGATCGAGTTCTTGATAATACTTTTCTAACCGTAACATTCTCACTTGGATATGCCATTATTCGTTATAGCGCCCTCTAGTGTGAATAAGTACCAGAGTTGTGTTGACAGGTTATCTTTACTCATGCGCACTTGTATACTAAAACTGAGTGGTTCAATGACATTTCACTAGATGGTACTGGCGGATATGGAAAATTACCACTTAACGGTCGGTGATTATTATATTTTGATTAAAAGTAAACCATATCACTTCTTTTTTGGAAAAGTTTATTCAGTACGCTCACCTGCTGACGGTCTTGATAGATTTCACCATAAATCCAAGTTTGGTGCAATATCTAAGAGAATATTCCTAAAATGCACTGTCAAGTTTTGATTTTTGATTATTTAAAAATTACTAGAGGTTTTTTTGAGATAATAGTCACACTGATAAATTTGAGTTACTTAATTAATAATATTCACTTTTTTCATCAAAACAACTCACTTAACTATTTTTTATTGATATGTTAGTTCGGATACAATCTGTCACAATCAAAATCTGTAACTAAACTATCAATATTTTACACATGCATGTTTGGGTCACTGTGTACCAAATTTCTACTATCAATCCACTAATTTCGAAGCAAATGATTGTGACAGATGGTCAGACGAGACGAGTGATCCTATAGGAGGTTCCGTTTTTTCTTATCAGGTACGGAACCCTAAAGCAGATAACAATTCAAATATAGCCCCCTTTTCACCCTCAAGTTTCCTCAGATACGGATATCGATATCCGGAGCATAATCCTTATTAAGCCTAGACTGTCCATTTGAATCCGATATTGTGTATCATGTAGATTATATTTATTTATTTATGCTTCTATGCACCTTGTACATATGGCGGACTTAATGCCACTAGGCATTCTCTGACAGTCAACCATGGGGTCATGAGAAAGCTTTGTGTAGGGTGCGGAAAATAATACATAAATGAAAATAATTACTTAGAGAAAAAAAAAAAAACGTTCATACGTTTTTTACAGTACATAAATACTTTATCGAATAATATTTAACGCTGTACTAAATATAACAATAGAAATATGGATAATAAGATACATATTATATAACAATATAATAATAATTAAGTATGTTGAAATTACACATAAATTTACATAAATATAGTTGTATAAATAAATATGCTTAATTTGTAAAAAAAAACTTGTAACTATGATGACACACTTTCAGGTTAAGACAATTGACTCAATAGGTGTTTCTTAAGCTTCACTTTAAAAGAAAATTTAGAGGAAGATTGCCGGATATCAACAGGGAGCATGTTCCAGAGTTTTATTGCCGATATAGCAAAAGAATGAGACATGAAACCGGAACGGTGAAAAGGAATTTCCAAAGACATATTTTTAGATGAGCGTAAGCTAAGATTATGGGAGTCGCCCAAAATCCGAAATTTATTTTTGAGATAAATGGGAGAACAAGGATCGTTTAAAACGGAGAAAAGTAAACAAAGAGACCTTACGTGTCTTCTTTGTCGGATGGGAAGCCATCTAAGCTTTGAACGATAGTGGGAAATATGATCAAATTTGCGTAAACCGAAAATATACCGAATGCAATTGTTGAGCAAACGATCCAGTTTGTTCAGAAGTTCTTCTGACATATTTGAACAACAAACATCAGCATAATCAATGAGAGCGACAATAAGAGATTGTACCAAAAGATTTTTAGTGCTAGAAGGCAAAAAGTTTTTGAATCTATACAAAGTCCGCAGTGAGGCAATAGTGTTTTGACTTATGGTCATGACTTGTACCTTCCATTTCAGACAGGCATCTATATTCAATCCTAGGTTTTTAACGTTATCACAAAATAGAATTATAGAGTTTTCGAACGAAATAGGTACTAATTGACCGAAATTTATTTGCTGAATCTGAGAGGAGCTACCTAAAATTATCTTTCAAACGCAAAGTACGTCAACATTTTCTTAATTCGCTCTCTTAGAAGATTCACATGTCTATCATTCATTGTGTTAACTTTCAAGTTGTATCTTTAATATTTATTTATATTCAATTGTATTTATACTATATATTTACATCTTTGTACCTTATAATAATATATTTACATTATATGTAGTATATATGTGTATATATATATATATATATCTGCATAATATATATAATTATATTATTTATTTATATACTTATCTATGATATTATAGTTATATTTATAATCATCTAAATCTATTTAATTTATTTTATTGTCATTCTCAAATTTTAACCAGTGCTGCACCTACTTCGTTGATTTCTACACAACCCAACGGTTGACTGGTAGAAAACGCCTAGTGGCGTTAAGTCCGCCATATGTATCTTTTATGTGCATAAAAGTATTAATAAATAAATAAATAAATAAAATAAAATAATAGATTGACATTTTGTTGTGTTTACTGAAATGCCAAACTGACTAGACCATTCAGAGATCACACGAAGGTAGCGAAGGTACGGAAATAGCGAAGTTCACATTATCGATATCAGCTTGAGCGTATATCTGCAGGTCATCCGCGTACAGATGGTAAGAGCCGTGAAGATTAAAGGTGAGAATATTAATGAAGAGAGAAAATAGAAGAGGAGATAATATGCCGCCTTGCGGAACGCCAGCAGAGAGATTAACCCAGTTAGAGAACTCACTGTTACCTCGCACCGCCTGCTGGCGTCCACGAAGATATGAGGAAAACCATTCCTGGACCAGTGGCGCGGAGTTGAAATGAGCGAGGATGGCTAGAAGTATATCATGATCAACGGTATTAAAAGCGTTGGAAAAGTCAATCAACACTAGTAAAGTTACTTTTAAGTGCTCCATACGGATCTTACATCCTCAATGACATTGAGAAGGGCAGTGGATGTGCTGTGCGCAGGCCGAAAACCAGATTGAAACGGTGAAATAAGGTTATTTTTGTATATATAAAGGGAGAATTGTTTATGAACTATGGCTTCCAAAATTTTTGACAAGAATGGGAGGATAGAAATGGGGCGATAGTGACTAGATAGGCTGGGGTTGGATATTTTAGGTAAGGGAATAATATGGGCTCTGCACCAGATAGATGGAAAAGCGCCGGTTTCTAGAGAAAAATTTATAATATGAGTAAAAATGGGTAAAAAACTATCGAGAATCAGAAGTACCATATTTCTGCCTATACCATCACATCCAACTGCCTTCGATTTTAAGGAGAAGATGCATTTTCGAACTTCGACACTGTCGAAAAAAATCGGCTGTGACAGACGGACAAACAGACATACAGACAGACGCACGAGTGATCTTATGAGGGATACGTTTTGTTCTTTTGAGAAACGGAACTCTCAAAACAGATAAGAATAGAAAAACAGCCCTTTTTCACCATTGGATTGCGATATCAATATCCGTAGCATAATCATTATTCGCGATTCGGATATCGATATCCGGAGCATAATCATTATTAAGCCTAGACTACCCATTTCTAGCCGATATTGTGTATCATGTAGATTATACTATGTTCATACATATCAAATTTGATTTCCCATTCAATCCAACACATAATTTCAACCTATGATAGAAACAAAGACAAATAGCGAACAAACGATGGCTGGTTGTGATAGCAAATTATTATCATTTAGATTAGTTCGACCAGTCTTTGATAACTTGGTATTGACAGATTTCGCGAGTAAACTATTGTGGTTGGCATTATTGCTGACGCGATTATAATTCATGATTGTTCCGATTGACGTCACTATTGTAACTGATGTTTTTATATAATTTCAAGATTGTATTCTCGGAAGAGGTAGGATGAAACGTAAAAAACGTAACTTCACGCCTGTAACCCCCGAAGGGGTAGGCAGAGGTAAATGCATGTATTCAAGCATACATGCAAACACCCACGATTCGCCGGTTACGTTTTTGGCCCATGGTGGCGAGCCTGTTGACATCTCCGGGCACATTATCAAACTTCGAGGTACTGGGAAATTTCCAGAAAATGGAAAAAAAGACGTGTGGCACTCGGGACCTGCCGCGGTAAAGCTATTGCATTCACATAATTATCTAAAATTATGCAAAACAAAATAATGCAAATAAAAGAAAAAAAAATAGAAAAATGAAACAATAATTTTCTATTAATATTTACCACTTCTTAAATATTGAATGGAAAAACAAACAATAAAAAAATGAACAAAAACAATCTTGGCAGCGGTGGGATTCGAACCCACGCCTCCGAAGAGACTGGTGCCTTAAACCAGCGCCTAGACCGCTCGGCCACGCTACCCACGAGGTCGGGCGGCGAAATTATACATGACTTTCTTGAAATGAGTTTAAAATTTGTAATCCGGAGCGTCCGGTTTTTTCGTTACGGAATTTCTGAATTCGGTCCCCGCGCTCAAGGCCCGCGATAGAAGCTATGCAATAGCTTAAAAATCCCAATAGAACCAGAGATAAAGGAAGGGTAGGATGAAATGCAGAAAATCGTGCATTGACGCATTCGTGCAAACACCCAGTATTCGCCTTCGCCAGTTACTCCATGTCTCATAATAGGTTGTGAAAATTTGAAGCTTATATTGAAATTCACCGGACGCATTATCGAATTGTGAAGGTGGCACTGAGAATCTTAGTTGCTTCTGGTATATAACCTCTTAACTTTACTTCACGCCTTCATTCCCACATGGGGTAGGGGTAGAGATAAATGCACGCATTCACTCATACCTTCCAACACCCTCGTTTTTCTGGTAACGTGGTGGCCAGAGTGTGGCAAACTAAGGAAACTTAAATAAATTCAAAAGTACCATTGATAAAGAACGTCTTTGTTTTTTCTGATAACCCTTCCCCCCCGGGATCGAACCCAGGACCCCAACGTAACTAAAGTTTTTGTCCTCTTCTATCTTGTATGTCCGGTAACTAGAACACCACCTCCCACTCCCCTTCCTACCCTTCGTTATACGGGGCCAAACATGATATATCAAGAAACACATAAAATATCATTATTTTGTCCTTATTATGTTACCACTCCTCCCCAAATACACCTCATTTGGGGAGGAGTGGTAACAGCAAAAATACACATCACTCCATCATCACCTAATAGATATGAATACAAGAACGTCGGTCCAGCATCAATATATGCTTGTCTCTTTCAGCAAACAGATTTATCAGAAATAAAGTGGATACTTATTCGTTACAACACCCAAAAGATTCACACAGACGATCGTTTCAAAGTCAATGAACTGATACGGAGTCTGCCAAACGCCCAACTTGCGCCCACATGATTTACTACAACCAGTATTCCGGTGATTTTGCCAAGGAAAAAAACTTTATGCGGTACGATACATGTTTACTTCCTTTTTGCGACAGATAAAGTACTTTATTGATAGTTCACATCGCTTTCTGCCATTCTATTTTTGTACACCGGCTGATATACAGGTTAACTTTAGAAAACGATTTGGAAAGTTATTAAGGAATCTTCACTTGGAATTACAGTATACAACAAGAAATATTGCACTTCGTTCGACCTTAGGAAGAAGACTTCGGCTTATAAAAATTTAGGGTCTGTAGAGCGTTATCTCTTTCACACTTACCTATGTGATGTTTGTCGACCGTTTTGATTAAGTTTTGACCAATACCGGATTATCAGTGCTTACATGTGCAGTAGAGATAACGTTCTACGAAGTCGAAACTAGCCGATCAGCTATTGTAGGCTCGATGTGCAATATTTCTTACTCTACAATAGTTTTGGTATCTAATAATTTTATTATTAAAAAACTGGTTGCCTGTAAAGTCGGTTTTACGGGCGAAGATTTTACGTGACAACGTCTTTTTCTCGGTAGAAAGGCATTCGCCGGTCCGGCAGGCCTCTCTCTCGTTCGGTGACTCATCGTTACGTTACCGGGCGTTACACTTTTTCATGAGTGACTCCGAGCCGCAACCTAATTTAAGACGTTGTCACGTCAAAAAATATACCGCATGCCAGTGTGAAAGGGAGCTTAGATGAATTAAATGTACGTCACTAAGTAACTGTTACATTTCCATATGACGACCCGGTTAGTCCAGCGGTGTGAGATAACCGTTTGATTCAAAGGGTCGCAGTTCGATCCCCGCACCGGGACAAATATTTGTATGGCCTACAGATATTTGTTTCGGGTCTGGGTGTTTGTGTATGTGTTGTATGTGTACAACGGCACCCACGACACAGGTTTATACCCACTGTGGGGTTGTGAGTGTAAGCGTATTTTATTTATTTATTATATAGGTTGGTAATAACAGCAAATCATCATAGTTTTACTGTCTTAGATATATATTATATACTAGCGGTCCGCCCCGGCTTCGCCCGCGCTGCTCTGCTCCTATTAGTCATAGCGTAATGTAAGCTATCCTATCTCTCAAGTTGGATCGAACTGCACATGGTGTGCGAATTTTATTATAATCGGTTGAGTGGTTTAGGAGTCCATTGAGGACAAACATTGTGACACGAGATTTATATATATTAAGATATATCGTCTATATTTTTATTAGAATCCTAAATAAAAGTCAAACAAATGACTCTTTCATCTCATCTCGTTTGAAAAAATATTTACAGATAAGTACTTTATGCTATTTTAAATGTAATATTTGTACTTTATTACCAACATAATATTCGCGATACTGAAATTAAACGAGGAATATCAACCTGCAATATTTGGACTTTGCAATTTCGGTATCCGCACGCATAATAAACTGTTTACGTAAATCTCACTTCCGATGAATGTATAATCAGCCACTAACGATATGCAACCTGCCAACGCCTGACAGTTAATGGCTTCATGTGCATTTATGGATGGTGCTTACTTAAATATCTGAAGGTTGGGTTGCAACCCAAAACACAATTTTTAAATAAATAAATAAAATACGCTTACACTCACAGCCCCATAGGTAATAAACCTGTGTCGTGGATGCCGTTGTACACACACAACACATACACAAACACCCAGACCCGAAACAAATATCTGTAGGCCATACAAATATTTGTCCCGGTGCGGGGATCGAACCCGCGACCCTTCGAATCAGACGGTCGTCTCACACCGCTGGACTAACCGGGCCGTCGAAAATAATGATGTGTTGAGAGACTTAGGGCGAGATTCACAGACCGCACTACGACTTTACTTTCGAGCAAAGTACGCTTCGAACTGACAAAACCCATACATTTCTGACAGTTCTAAGGATACTTTGCTCAAAGTAAAGTTGTAGTGCCGTCTGTGAATCTCACCATTAGAGTCCTTGCGTATCGAGTAGTCAGTGGCGTAAAAAAGATAAGTAGATATAAAAACAAAATAGAAAGATAAAATAAAAAAGCTAAAACTTCAACCTTACTTACAACTTAATGCTTATCCTTCTTAACATTCGGAAAAATAATGGTGTTGAGTCACACATACTTAGTTAACAAAACTTTCCAGGATAAATCAAAGGTCACTTTGATGGTCACGCTTTAAAACTGAATTATGGTGTCATGTACACAAAGAATAAAGGCAAATCCACTTGCGTCAAAATTCGCTGAGATAATAATTACTATCGCAAGTACACGTGTGTGTACTTTGACTGTAGCGACAGACAAATGTAATTAAAAATGCCAACCACACAGCTCGCAATTTTCCCGTAGTATAAATTGTACATAAATAATTGAAAGGATTGATAATTACCGTGATGGTAAACACAAAAATGGCCTTTTAATGTTTAAAATTTTTAACACTATTTCAATAAGCTTGGAGCAAAAGATATAAGTACTTATGAGAAAAATGGAGGATTCAAATATTTGCGAATATGTCCCCTCCTGAAAATGTAAGATTCTTGATTGGGTATTACTTTCACAGCGGTTAGATAAAACGGGCAATACTTATATAATACTTACTTGCGGTTTTATTTCTGTGACTGATTTTAAACTTTCTAAAATCAGCGGTAAGCCGCTCGCTGGAATAACAGAACTAAGCTGTAATGCGACCATAGCGATACCAATTAACATGTTCGGTTTCTTTAGACTGTAACGATACTTAGGTAAATAACTGCTTACAAGGGGTCAACTAAAACGTCAACGGTTGGCGACGATTGTCGCTGCTGTCTCTCTGCTGTAGATACCTCTATGTATTACAAATCTACATAATCTATACTTATAATAAAACTGTAGAAGTGTAAATTCTGTACATTAAAAATATTGAAAAAATAAATACCAGGGGATGTTACTAGATCGATACCGAACACAAATACGTGATTAGAAAAAATTTTGTCGGTCTGTCTGTCTGTTTGTTCAAGCATCACAGAAAAACTACCGGTCCGATTACAATGAAACTTGCTATGATTATACTTTAACCTTTGGCGCACAACACTGGGTACTTTTTATCCCGGAAAAATGTCTGTTTGTCTGTGTGTTTGCGCACACTAATATCAGAAACGGTTTATTCGATTTGCAGTTTTCACTAATATATTGCGGTAAGTTTCACTTAACATTAAGTGTTTGTTTCATGTGAATCAGTTCAGAAATAAAACAGTAATGTCAATTTAAAGAATCATATCGATTGTTTTTAAGCTATTCCGTATCTTAGTTCCATCTTTTAGGGGGTTTCGTACCTAAAAGGTAAAAACGGACCCTACGGATTACTAACCCTCCGCTGTCTGTCTGTCCGTTTGTCTGTCACCAGCCTGTATCTCATAAATAGTGACAGCTAGAAAGCTAACATTTTCACAAATTATGTATTTCTGATACCGCTATAAAGACAAAATGAATTACTAAAAATAAGAAAATGAAAAATATTAAGGGGTCCAAGGGGGCATACAAAAAACGTGTTTTTTTCGTATATTTTTTGCTCATTAATAATAACTAGACGCTTAAAATTTTCACAGAATTTTTAGGTCTTATGTTGTATATTACCTTCCATCTATACAAATAAATAAAATTGGAGTGTCTGTTTGTAATATTAAAATAACTGCTTTTTACTAAATGGATATATGTATGTTCACGCGGTACATTTACCAAAACAACATTTTTTACAATTTTTGTCTGTCTGTCTATTTGGCGGGGCTAATCTTGGGAACGGCTGGAATTCGGAACGGATTTTGACGGGACTTTCACTGGCAGATAGCTGATGTGATAAAGAATAACTTAGGCTACTTTTATCTCCATACATCCATACATACATACCTACATACAAATAAATAGAATTTGAGTGTCTCCGATTTTGACGGGACTTTCACTGGCAGATAGCTGATGTAATAAGGAGTAACTTAGGCTCCTTTTATACTAGCTGCGCCCACGACGACGACGTCACGCGGACGAAGTCGCGGGCACAGCTAGTCAATATATAAATCAATTGCTGTTCGTTAGTTTTGCTTTCGTTAAAACTCGCGAACGAATGGGACTATCTAACTAATTTTGGTTTTGAATTGTTTTTGGAAGTCCAGGGAAGGTTAAAAAGATAAATGTGAAGAAATTGTAAAGGATAATGGTAAAAACAAGAATTTCATTTTCCCATGCAAATATTCCGTACCTCTCAAACTTTTGGCACGTTATAAATATGTGTAATATAAAAATATCAAAAAAGCTACGTATGTAACATAGTGTTTCAATTTAGTACAATCTTTGCAAGGTGCCATTTCAAACGGTTGAATAAAACTGAACAATTGCAGCGAGGAATAGAAGCCAAAACTTCAAAGCCCCAGCAACTTGAATGCAGCTTTTAACATACTCAAAACTTTGATATTTTATACAAACTTTGCTACTTAACACTAAAGTGAAATTAAAAGTCTCATGTGCTCATGTTTCGATTCTTTGTTAACTTTTATATTTATACCTTCTGAGACAATAACTATCTTAATAAAACAACACAGTAAATAGCATTGTTCAGCAGATATATACACCGTTCAATTTTGATCATCCTCGACTCAAAACTTCTTAACTAACACAGGTCAGTCTAGGAGACTAATGGAATAATCAGTTTTAAGGAATCCGTAAATTTCGTCTTTCTCGTAAAAAAAAAAAAAGAATCTCGAATCCAAGATAACATACATTTCAACGTGTTAAGCGATCTAAAGAATAAGTACTACGTATCTACGAGTATGTTGTTTTATAGACAAGACATTTAATGTTAACTGCCTCAGTAGTCTACTGGTAGCAGACCACTATTACTCCGCTGAGGTCCTAGGTTCGATTACCGGGTTGGGCGCTGTCAGAAATAACGGTTTAAAATCCTTTATCTCTGGTTCTATTGGGATATTTCCATTATCTGGAAGTTGCCCACTACCTCGAAGTTTGGTAATGTGCTCTGAGATATCGACCGGCTCGTATTACATGGCCCGAAACATAACCGGCGAATCACGGGTGTTTGTATGTATGCTTGAAGGCATGAATTTACCTTTTCCTACCCCTGGGGTACGATACAAAAGAAATGTAACAAAATTAGATTTGCAAAGAACATTAAGTAATTCACGCATACATCTTACCTAACACCGAATCAGCATTGCTAATTGCTATCTTGAGAACTAAGACGTATTGCCGTGACCCGGTAATTACATTGTAACTACACAATCCAATACAAGGGAATTGTACTTTACTGTATTGCTAGCGTTAAGATCGATTCTGATATCAATCTTAAAGGAGATAAAACTGAATGATCTATGCTTACTAATGTTTACAATGTTGATATCTGTTATAAACATTAGTGAGTATAGCTCATGCTTAACTGAAGTGATTAAGCAATTGTTTGACTGGCTGTACCTTGTTTTCATCCTGGTGTTACGTTTATTAAAATGACTATTAATAAAACAACCAATATTAGGTAGGTACTACAGTTTTAATGATTTATAAAATATCTACTTATATAATAATAATAATAATAAGGGGGCAGAGCAGCTTGTGGCGAGCTGTTGGTGAGTAGCGACACCACCCCCTACCATCATCTCGAGTTCCTCCGAGAGAACTGGGCTCCGCCTCGTCCGCCACACAGAGGTACGGCCGGACAGAGCATCAGGTCTCTCACCTCTGGCTTGCCTTCATTGGCCGGTCAGAGTGGGGCGCTAGAGGTATGGCATTTGCAGAAATTTAGATAATAGGCTGTTGTCTAAATTTCTGAAAGAGCCATACACTCGGGGGTGGAAGTGTCTAAAGGCATAATAGCGGGGAAGCCCGCTCCGAGCTCGAGATTACTCGCTCGTGATGGTGAAACCGGGGCCACACCTCTCGACACCCCCAGCCTCTCTCAACAGTGTTGCCCCCTGTCGACCATCGGGTTGGCTGTTTGGGGGGCCCACCAAGGAGAGGCGAGTCACCACCTGCCTAAAGTAGGATTCGATAATGTGAGATGTTGAATATAGGCAGGTGCCGGATCTCACTCCATAGGCCCAGCCAGCTAGTCCCCCCAGTTCACCCACATAGCCCAAAGTTTGGCAAATCACTTTTCATTACAATAGTCCCATCATATTCTGCGGGGTCTGTCTGTGTCTGTATTAACTATTGATGCAGTCAGAGAGAGGTCCCGCCGAATATAACCCATTACAAAGTAGATCAAAATTCTCGAAAGGGCCTCTACGTGTTGGACCCCCCATGTCCCCGCGCAAGCCTGACAAAGGTCCGGGGTTCAAATTGGACCCCGTGCTGACGAGAGACATAAAAAAAAAAATAATAATAATATATAGTGTGCCACCGGCAGCGGGAACAGGGTCCAAGCCGTCGATGATTAGGGTCACAGAGACAGGAACCTCCTCACTATACGTGCCGTGCCGAGGAGTACCGCCTTCTGCATCAGACCCTTGACCCAACTTCCTAGCTTGAGCCTCTTGAGGTGTTGGTCGAGGCTCTTTGCTATAAGTCCGTTGACCGTAACGACTATCGGCGCAATGATGGCCGAATCTACGTCCCACATGGCGACAATCTCGTGAGCCAGATCAAGATATTTAAGTTCCTTGTCTTTCTCGGCCTTCACGAGATTCCCATCATGAGGGACGGTGACATCGATAATCACTGCGCGGCGCTCCGAGCGGTCTATCACCACTATATCAGGCTTATTGGCTACAATAGTCCTGTCAGTGATGATAGACCGGTCCCAATACATTGTGGCATGGTCGTTTTCCGAGCCGAAAAAGACAAGGAAATAAAATATCTTGATCTGGCTCACGAGGTTGTCGCCATGTGGGATGTGGATTCGGCCATCATTGTGCCGATAGTCGTATCGGTGAACGGGCTGATAGGGAAGAGCCTCGACCAACATCTCAAGAGGCTCTCGCTAGGTGGATGGATCATGGGTCTGATACAGAAAGCAGTACTCCTCGGCACGGCACGCATAGTGAGGAGGTTCCTGTCTCTGTGTCCCTAACCACCGGCAGCTTGGACCCTGCTCTCGCTGCCGGCGGCACACTATTTTTTAATTTTTATATATATATTTGTTGTTTTTTTTTATACATATATATGTAAAAAATTATAAAATAAGTTGAATCAATAAATAAGTGGAATAATAATAATAATATACTTTATTGTACACCGAAATCAGATAAAACATTATAGAAAACAAGAAATACAGTTCACAAAAGGCGGTCTTATCACTAAACAGTGATCTCTTCCAGACAACCTTAGGGTTTAGGAATGATTACAAAAATGGATAACAATAGGGGTGTACCATTCTATGTAAAAATACTAACAGCAACAAGAACAGCAACAGGCAATTTAGTAGTAATCAGGAGTTAGGAAAGGGTTAGGGAAATGTAGTGGTCATAAAGACGTTTTTTAAACGTTTCAACTGTTTGAACTTTCCGGATATCCACCGGAAGAGAATTCCAAAGTCGGATTCCCTCAACAGTAAATGATTTGGCGTAAAAAGTAGACGAATGTACTGGAACCGTTAGAAGGAGGTTGTCGGAAGAACGAAGGGACAAGGGATGGATAGAGCTAAGAAAAGGAAAACGTTCTTTCAGATAATTTGAGGTGTGTGGATTGAATAAGAGACAGTACAGAAAAGAAAGAATATGAGTATCCCTGCGTGAACGAATATACTATGACTCTAATTATCCTATAACCTAATCTCCCTAACTACAATTAAAACTATTTAGGTAGGTACTACTGGGTAACTTAACAAATTTAAAATTAAAACATAATCTCAATTTTTAATTAAATTGAGAAACTAAGTTAAAATAGGGCGTGGATCGACTATCGTTTGTTTGCACTGGTAGAAACAAATACAGCAACACTATCCTGCACTAGGAGCCGGTGACGGTGCTGCCGGTGCCGCTCTGTAGACCGTTGCGCGACGCGGGGAAGAATCTGACGTCACGCGAACAGGACAGCATCAACTCAGGTCGTTTTAGACCCAGAATAAAAACCCTGGAAATACCCAAGGGTGGAAAATAAGAGCACGCTCAAATGGTATCACGTGTCCCCTACACGACTTTGATGGTTGATGAGATGATTAAACACAAAGCAGCCAGATGATAGTTTGCTATATGTATAGCCATTAGTAATCAATGATGTGGTCGTAGTAAAATAAATAGGAGGCAATGATAATATGAGCACTTAGTACCTACAGTGAGAATAAGTTACAAATAAATGCACAACTTACCCGAGACCGGGGTTATATTCCGCAAGTAATTATATAGATATAGCACGAAGTAGATACAGGCAAAAATAGTATAAGCACTAACGGCACAATAACTATTTGGCAGTAGATATAGGTATGGTGTAAAGAATTAGAAGCAAGTATTATTCATGTCCGATGTTCCAGCACGAATGTCATATCGCTGCCCTCTGCTCCGACGAACGGTGGGCCCGTTCACCAGAACCGGTTCTGTCTACGCGCCGCTCATTTCATATCGCACGGCGTACGACACAGCCTAGGTTAATATTTTTATTACGTACCTTCACGCTTACCTGCGCATCCGGTAGGCAGAGCGCGTGAGGTACTAAATCGAGCGCCCAAATCTTTCAATTACAAATACATTGTAACACTGGGGAAAATAAATAATACGCTTACTAGGTATTATACCTGTGTCGTGGTTGCTGTTGTACACACACAACACATACATTAACTCCCAGACCCGAAACAAATGTCCGTCTGTAGGCCACACAATTCTCATTCTCATCTTCATTGGTGACATAGCTTCAAAGACAACCAACCCTGGGGCTAAGCTCCTAAGCTCGATCCATTGTCGGGGGTAAGACCTATAAGGCCTTTTTAGGGTTCCGTAGTACACAAGGAACCCTTAGAGTTTCGCCAGGTCCGTCTGTCTACCTGTCTGTCCGTCCGCGGTTTAGCGCAAAAGCTACTGGTACAAGAGACTTGAAATTTGGCACAAGTAAATACCTTAATCAAACCGACAAAGTGATAAAATAAACACATAAAAAAATTCCGGTTACCTCCTCTACATGTAACGCGCGGATATATTTTTAATTTTTCGTTTTCTATATATTGCGGTATATTGTTGGAAAGGTCTTTCAAAAATGTTAGGGATATGCAAACATCATTTTTCGATTTAATAAACTATTTGTGACTTATTAAGCTTCAAAGAGCTAAATTTTGTGAGAGTCAAGTGTTCCCCCCTTCCCCTCTACCAACAAAACGGTTGTTGTAAAAAATTCAAACGTTACGGCAATAGTAGCTACATATAATGAAATTAAAAGGGAAAACTATCACACTTAAGTTGGCTTTACAAGTTTGCGAGTAATAATCGACCAAATGTATTTTGCTCCAAAATTTTGAACAACTCCATAGAAAATATTTATTTATTTATTATTACATTATTCAAACTTAAAAACTACGGAACCCTACACTGCGCGTGGCCAGACATGTACTTGACCGGCTTTTTTCATTTTGTCGCATATTTCGCGAATGACCTAGTAAGAGCTAATTTGGCTGCTCTGAGATTTCAATAAGCTTGTCACCTATACATGCGATAAAAACTTTACTGCCGAATCATGGATGTTCGCATGTATGCTTAAATGCAAGCATGTGCCCTGTCTATACCTTTGGGGAATACACGCGAGAAATTATAGTACAGTCAGATAGCTCAACAAATTAACTGTTGGTAGCAAGGTAGCTAAAAGAAGACATACAGGCCGATCTGCTGAATATAGAAGAAGAAAGAAAGAAGAATTTGCCTTTCATCATCATCATCAAATCAGCCGTAAGATGTCCACCGCTGGACAAAAGTCTTCTCCGAGTTACAAACATTTTAGTGATAATTTTTATACAGATAATTCATCACAGATTATAACAACACAAGACCGCATAATAATATGCGATAGACATTCCAAAACTCGTTGCCAGTAGATTCAAAATGAAATTCCCTGAACCAATAAATTCTAGTTAAGTAAAGCCCCGTGACTTTCCCATTGATATCGAAAGGAGATAGAAGTCGTTGAAATAATATACAGACACCCTTAAAGAAAATTAATACGACTGTCGAGTTCTTATAGAGTTTTATTTTGTCTTTTTAGGGTATCGCAGACATAAATCAAAAAATCATACTAAAATCAAATCGTATGCCATCCTGTCTACCTATCCTTCAGTAGCATACATAATCATTCTACTCTAAGTTTAGCATTGTAATAATTACGATAATTTGTTCATTCAATTATAAACAACTAGCTGTTGCCCGAGGATCCGCCCGCGTGGATGTCGTTTAAAAAGCCTATGTTCTTTCTCAAAGTCAACTCTATCTCTGTACTAAATTTCATTAAAATTAGTTCAGTCGTTTGGACGTGAAAATGTAACAGACAGACAGACAGAGTTACTTTCGCATTTATAATATATAAAATATATACATATATATATATATATATATATATATATATATATATATGTAATATAATTTAATATATATGTAAAGAAATACTATTTCTTTCTTCGCACTCTGTGTGTTTATTTACCATGAAGTTTGGTTATAGTTTTTAACTTTTTAATTGTCTGATTTTCTGAATTGTCTGATTTGAAACGAATTCAGAATGTCAGATGACAGATTTAAATACGAGTTGATTGACAATTGCATAATCAATGAAAATTTTAATATTATATTATTTTATGTTTTAAAAGTGAAAGAATAAACTTTCATTGTCGTTTCTTCTTTTCAGGTTTGAGTTCATATTGTTTTATATTACCTAAATAAAATAGTCTCTGTATAAAAAAAACTAACAATAAAACTTCTTTTCTAAACTCTCTATCACAAAACTAATTCCAGTATAGAAAACAGAGGATGAGAATGTGCAAGTATCAAATGGAGAACTGGAGTGAAAATTCACGGGTGAATTTTCTTCCCCATGGGGGGAGATGTAAAGAAATACTATTTCTTTCTTCGCACTCTGTGTGTTTATTTACCATGAAGTTTGGTTATAGTTTTTAACTTTTTAATTGTCTGATTTTAAAGAAGAAACGAATTCAGAATGTCAGATGACAGATTTAAATACGAGTTGATTGACAATTGCATAATCAATGAAAATTTTAATATTATATTATTTTATGTTTTAAAAGTGAAAGAATAAACTTTCATTGTCGTTTCTTCTTTTCAGGTTTGAGTTCATATTGTTTTATATTACCTAAATAAAATAGTCTCTGTATAAAAAAAACTAACAATAAAACTTCTTTTCAGCAACACAAGGTTTATTTCTTTCATGTAGTAAAACAGACTTATATATATGTAAAGAAATACTATTTCTTTCTTCGCACTCTGTGTGTTTACTTACCATGAAGTTTGGTTATAGTTTTTAACTTTTTAATTGTCTGATTTTAATGAAGAAACGAATTTAGAATGTCAGATGACAGATTTAAATACGAGTTGATTGACAATTGGATAATCAATGAAAATTTTAATATTATATTATTTTATGTTTTAAAAGTGAAAGAATAAACTTTCATTGTCGTTTCTTCTTTACAGGTTTGAGTTCATATTGTTTTATATTACCTAAATAAAATAGTCTCTGTATAAAAAAAACTAACAATAAATCTTCTTTAGAGCAACACAAGGTTTATTTCTTTCATGTAGTAAAACAGACTTATAAAACGACAATTTTGTTTATAAAAAGATGCAAATGGAGCAGTTACGTTTTGAATTCACGATTTTACCGGCGAATGATGGAAAATCTAATATTTGTTGTGTAACCTCAATCACAACTAAAGATGAAAAAAAATTTGCTATACCAGAGGAATTACAGTCTGTTGGATTGCACGAAGAATTAATTGAGACAGCTGTGTACAACAAAGTAAAAAATAGTTTAAAGAAAAGACATCAGACACGAAGAGTTTGGATAACTATGACAGATAAATTACGAGAAATTTACATAGATGCTGATGGTAACTTACAATTTGGAGAACAATATCTGGAGGAAATTGAACATAACCGAGCATCTGAAGAACAAATTAGAGATTCGAATTTATTGGAAGAAATGTTTACAAAGTTTATAGAAAATACACATGATTTAAAAAAACAGAATCTGAAATATGTCGCAGAGAAGTTTGTGATTGAGAAATTTACGAGCAAAAACTCGAATGCAAGGCAATGGATTGACATTTTTGAGAGAGAATGTTCTCGCTTCGGTATTATGAAAGATGAACAAAAAATTGAGATTCTCCGACTATTTATGGATAAAAGTTGTGTTGATTGGTACAGCTCAATGATTATAAAATTAACACTCAACTCAGAGTGGATAGTTTGGAAAGAAAAGTTGTGCGAGTCATTTGCAAACCAAAACTGGAACCAAGTGACCTATGCATTGTTATTTAAATATAAGGATGGTTCATTAGTGGACTATGCCATTAAAAAGGAAAAACTTTTATTGGACATGAGAAATTCAATTGATACAGGTACACTGGTGGATCTGATAGCGGTAGGTTTGCCAGGTTTTGTATTAGAGAAGATAAATAGAGAAGCAATGAACGATATAGTATGTTTATTCAATGAGGTGAGAAAATATGAACATTTGGTAAATAAAAATAGGAATGGAACGTACAGAAAGTATGAAAATCAAAGGATAAATATTACAAATGAAGGACGTTATCGATGCAAAATATGCGTAAAATTAAATAAAGGGGTTCGCTATCATTCCGAAGCTGCATGCTGGTTTAGAGTTAGAGAAGATGATAAATTAAATAAAAGATATATTAAACATGTAAATAATTCAGTGATTGAAGCAGAGTTAAATGAAACAGAACAAAAAAACTAGTCGTGACACCATTAATTAAGATCAAACTACTGTTAAATAATAAATTAGAAATTTATGGAGTATACGATTCAGGTTCAAATGTATCTCTAATTAATTCCAAATTACTAAAACTAAATACAAAAGGACATAACTCGAATGAAGAAAATATAGTAACAATTAATGGTGTCCAAAAAACAAGTGGTTTGACAAATTTAAAAATTAAAATTTTTGAAATAGAAGAAAATGTGGATGTGTACATCATTGACGAACACAAATTCAGATATGATTTCTTAATAGGATTAGATATGATAAAGAAATACAAGCTAGTACAAAATGAGAAGTTAAAAATAACTCAGAAACAATACTTACATGAAAAGAATAGTAAAAAAATGGAGAAAAAGATAGACGAAGGTGAAAATGAAGGTAATAAATATGAAAACGAAAACAAAATTAATTTTAATGAACATATCAAAGAGGAGGAATTTGAAATAAAGGTTGGTCATTTAGATGATGATAAAAGGGAAGAAATAAATAAGCTAATACAACAATATCAATCAGTTTTTGCCAAAAACAAGTATGACGTGGGAAAGGTTAAAGGATATGAAGCAAGAATAGATTTATTAATGGATAAATACTGCAGCAAGAGGCCATACAGATGCACTATAGAAGACAAAAAAGAGATAGCAGAACAAATAGCCGAATTATTGGATAATGCGCTTATAGAAGAATCTTATAGTCCATTCGCAGCACCAGTAACTTTGACATTTAAAAAGGAAGAAAATAAAAAATCAAGGCTCTGTATAGACTTTAGGGATTTAAATAAAATTGTAGTTCCTCAGGCTCAACCCTTCCCATTAATTGACGATTTAATGACAAAAACAAGAAATTGCAAATTTTTTACAAGCTTAGACGTTAATTCAGCTTTTTGGTCTATACCTCTACGAGTAGAGGACAGGAAGAAGACAGGGTTTGTAACTCAAGAAGGACACTTTCAATGGACTTGCCTACCATTTGGTTTGAAGACTGCTCCAGCAATATTTCAAAGAATATTGTGTAACATACTTAGAAAATATAAACTAACCGATTTTGCTGTCAATTATATAGATGACATCCTGATATTTTCAAACTCATTTGATGAACACATAAGTCACTTGAAACAGTTACTAGAAGCAATTCAAATGGAAGGATTTCGACTAAAATTTATAAAATGTACATTTGCATCAGATTCGGTAAAATACCTGGGACATATCATTCAATATAATTCTATCCAACCACTGAAGGACAATCTCATTTCGATAAAAGAATTTCCAGTACCAAAAACACAGAAGAATATTCGACAATTTTTGGGAAAAGTAAACTTTTACCATAAATATATACCAAGGAGCGCAATAATTCTTGACCCATTACATAATTTGCTAAGAAAAAATCAAAAGTTTGTTTGGTCTGAAGAATGTCAAAATGCGTTTGAAAAAATAAAGAGTCTCTTGTGTTCACAGCCAATACTAGAAATTTATGATCAAAATCTACCAATAAATATTTATACTGATGGTTCTCTGCTGGGTGTTGGAGCAATTTTAAAACAAGTACAACTAGATGGTAAAGAAAAACCAGTAGCCTATTTTTCAAAAAAACTGAATGGAGCGCAAAAGAAGAAAAAGGCAATATATTTAGAATGCTTAGCTATTAAAGAAGCACTAAGATATTGGCAGTACTGGCTGATAGGTAAATCGTTTACAGTCTACACAGACCATAAACCATTAGAAAACATGAACTTAAAAGCTAGAACAGACGAAGAACTAGGTGATTTGACTTATTACCTTTCACAATATGATTTTAAAATCAAATATTCCCCTGGAAAAGATAATTTAGAAGCGGACTGTTTAAGTCGGAATCCTGTATTAGAACCAGAGGATAATCTAGAAGAACAACTGAAAGTTGTGAACTTAATTACATTAGAAGATATTGTAATAGATCAGAATCAAAATAAAGAAATACAGAGAAACAATAATAAAATAATCAAAAAACACAATTTATACTTCAAAAGAATTAGGAACAAAGAGAAAATAATAATAACAGAAGAATTCAGTATTAAATTTATAAAGCGAATACATGAAGATCTATGTCACATTGGAGTGGGACAAATGCTAACGACTATTAGTTCACTGTACGCAACAAAAAATTTAACGAATAAAAATAAAAAATATTAAAAATGTTTGTAGGAATTGTGAAATTTGCATAAAAAACAAAACAAGAGGACAACACAAATACGGATTAATGTCATATTTAGGCCCAGCGACAAGACCCTTTGAAATAGTATCAATAGACACAATTGGAGGTTTTGGTGGTTCTAGATCAACCAAGAAATACATACATCTTTTAGTGGACCACTTCACTAGATATGCATTTATTATAACATCAAAAACCCAGGGTGCACATGACTTTATAAAGCTAATAAATAAGGTCGCTGAAACCGAAGAGATTGGGATGCTCCTTACCGACCAGTATCCAGGAATAAACTCTAAAGAATTCAAGAAGTTCCTTACTGACAGACAAACAAATAACAATAATTTTTACAGCAGTGAATGCACCGTTTTCTAATGGCCTAAATGAAAGGTTGAATCAAACGATAGTTAACAAAATTAGATGCAAAATCAATGAAGATGGAGAAAACAGAGCGTGGACTACAATAGCACATGAATGTGTAGAAAAATACAATCAGACTAACCACTCAGTAACTGGCTATGCACCATGTTATTTGCTATACGGAACAGATGTTAAGGTTTTACCAAAAGAACTACAACAAGGAGGTATAAATAGTGACTGGATCGAAGATAAGAAAACAGCGCTTAATAATACCTTGAAATCACATTACTATAATAAAATGAGGTATGATAGGAATAGAAAACAAAGAGAATTCAGTGTGGGAGATCTAGTATATATAGAAAATGGGAATAAACTAAATAGGAAAAAGCTAGATGAATTGAGAATTGGACCATATAAAATAATTAAAAAGAAATCTAATACAATTTACGAGATAGATACAGGACATAGAAAAACAGAGTCAAATCTTTTTCATATCACAAAACTAATTCCAGTACAGATAACAGAGGATGAGAATGTGCAAGTATCAAATGGAGAACTGGAGTGAAAATTCACGGGTGAATTTTCTTCCCCATGGGGGGAGATGTAAAGAAATACTATTTCTTTCTTCGCACTCTGTGTGTTTACTTACCATGAAGTTTGGTTATAGTTTTTAACTTTTTAATTGTCTGATTTTAAAGAAGAAACGAATTTAGAATGTCAGATGACAGATTTAAATACGAGTTGATTGACAATTGGATAATCAATGAAATTTTAATATTATATTATTTTATGTTTTAAAAGTGAAAGAATAAACTTTCATTGTCGTTTCTTCTTTACAGGTTTGAGTTCATATTGTTTTATATTACCTAAATAAAATAGTCTCTGTATAAAAAAAACTAACAATAAATCTTCTTTACAGCAACACAAGGTTTATTTCTTTCATGTAGTAAAACAGACTTATATATATATAGTAGGGATAGGGATGTAGATCAATATTAACGCAGTATAAAACAATCAAATGCGAAAATGATAAATGAATATAATATGCTTCATGTAAATAAGTAATTTAATAACAACATCTCACTCACCTCAATCACCTATAAAAATAAATACAATATCAACAAAATCAAGAAAAGAGGCTAATGCAATAAAATATTTTTAGAACGAAAAGTCACAGTAAGCGCTTGTGGTTTATGACAAAAAAGTTGGGCGGAAACAAACTGTAGCCGCCGTCTACGAACCGTAGCATTGTAGCTCGTAGCAACAGTTGTACGCTGTGAGCTCTACGTTACGCGCGCTTCCATACTAGCTCAATCTAGCTTCAATCGTAATTCGTTCGGGCTTCAAAAAAATTTGTCACCTGTTATAATACTAAAAATATGATTAATCAAAATTCTGTTACGGTTTTTTGAAGAAATGGGCATGTGCTTTTAACTATGTGTGATTTATTCGAAGTGAAATATGAAGCAATTTTTTGCCGTGTGCTGCTTCTATCTTACTTACATTAAAGGTATTTCTTTAGAAACATTGCATAACAAAGTGATTTAAACTACTTATGTACCTGTGCCATGGACTATATTTTTATTAGTTTAGTTGGAGCAGAAAAATAATGTTTTGTCTCTTTGTTAAATACAATTTAAAATTAATATCTAGATAAAAAGTGATGAATTCTTTAAAATATTGTGCACATTTTTTTTAAAATATGAATAATTATTCATGTTAGTTAAATAAACTTTGAACTTTTTCGTGAACACTTTGTTCTGTTTCAAATCAGAACAATAATATTTGTGTTTTCACAAATATTTGACCCGGTAAATTCAGTGTATTGATACAAATGAGGAGATCCGCATGAGAACCAAAGTTACCGACATAGCTCACCGAATAGCGAGACTCAAGTGGCAGTGGGCAGGGCACCCACAAAGGTCGCGGGCAATCGCTGGATGAGGGCGGCCCAGAACCGTTCGTTGTGGCATTCTTTGGGGAGGCCTTTGTTCAGCAGTGGACGTCTTTTGGCTGAAATGATGATGATGATGATGATGATACATGGCAGTAGGCACAAGCAACTTTGTTTCAAAATAATTTATTTATTTATAATATTTAATATCTTTAGTTATCAAAATTGTCCTAATTCTAATAATATCACAATCCCAATTACTTATGTTTGATGCAGAAATACGAAGATTATTTTCCGCAACATCTTAATCTGATATAAATTTATGAATTTTATTTGATTTTATAAGACCAGGCAGTAAACTGTCGTCTTGGGATTATAGAAATATATCTAAGACATACGTGACTAGTATTACAATATCTACTAAAGCATGACCATCAATCAAATCAGTATAGTCAATGTTCTGTGCAAGTGGTTCTTGTTTGAATCAAATTTAGAAGAATTGAAAATTACACATCAGATATGTGGCTTAGTTACGACATTTCTGAAACTAAATCAATTAATAATACTTAAAAATATTCATTGAATTACTGAATAACAACAAGTAATAAAAGTGGCTTGCATAGGTCACCCGGTGTGATTATTGTAGTTTTTCAAAATCAAAACACAAAATATATTTAGTTCCTTATCCTAATTGATATAAATAAATATTATGAAAGTGAGTTTAGTTTGTGACTTTGTCTGTAACGATTCTGTGCCTAAATTGGTGAGCTGATTTAATTTATTTATTGTTTGGAAATATATAGGACCCTGGAGATGTTCATAGGATACTTCTTATCCTACATACATCTTTTATAATAATTCACAGTCGAATGTGACCCTCCCATCCAGTGGGCACTTCCAAAACTAATTCACTGAATAACTTTTACTGGTGGTAGAACTCCAGTAACGGAGCTCGCGGGCGTAGGCACCACCGCATTATCTAATATACTTGCCGCTAAATGGCAGTGTTCAGCACTATCGTGTCCGGTCAGATAGTAATGTACGGCCCTGTAATTTCCGGCACAGAGGTGTTATGAACTTAGGCCTCAGGAGTAGTAACGCATCTGCATTTTGACCTTGGTCTTTGTGTGGGTGTCTATAGGCTGCGGTCATCACTTAACATCAATGTGAACTGCATGCTTGTTTGCCACTTCCATTACATAAAAAAAATCGACGTGTGGCACTCGGGGACTACCGCGGTAAAGCTATTGCATAGCATTATTTTATTATAAGAGGTTAAATATCTTAAAAGCCTAATTTAGTATTTTATCAGTTATTTAATGTATTTTTCTTCTTATTATTTTATTTTTTTAGGTAGAAAGAAACCAACTTGATATGATACATAATGGAAGGTGATCCCCAAGATACAGGTCGACCTAGTTTGGGGATCATTGATTATAAGTTCAAAATGTAACATGTGTAATGTATGGAAATAAAGATTTTTTTATATTATTATTTATCATTTTGTATCAACTTATTCAATTATAATTAATTATTTATTTTATTTATGCAGTGTTTCTTTTTTTTCTTTGATATTAATTCAAGTGACACTTTTTAAGCGTGGTGACCGATAAAAAAACATTTTTGTTCTTTTATTAAATAAAAAAGACGTGTGGCACTCGGGGACTGCTGCGGTAAAGCTATTGCATTTACATAATTATCTAAAATTATGCAAAACAAAATAAAATGCAAATATGAGAAAAAAAATGGAAAAATGAAACAATAATTATCTATTAATATTTACCACTTTTTAAATATTGAATGGAAAAACAAACAATAAAAAAAAATGAACAAAAACAATCTTGGCAGCGGTGAGATTCGAACCCACGCCTCCGAAGAGACTGGTGCCTTAAACCAGCGCCTAGACCGCTCGGCAACGCTACCCACGAGGTCGGAAGGAGAAATTATACATGACTTTCTTTAAATAAGTTTAAAATTTGTAATCCGGAGCGTCCGGTTTTTTCGTTACGGAATTTTTGAATTCGGTCCCCGCGCTCAAGGCCCGCGATAGAAGCTATGCAATAGCTTAAAAAGTTAATATTGTTTGAAATATTTTTATTATTTTACAATACATATAAACAGCTGCTTATGTATTCGTCCGATTTCGGAGCAGCTCGTCTCTATTCGTGCGAGCTTCGTAGAGTCGTACAATACGTCTAGTTGCACGCACACAAACACCGTGTCGAAGACTGCCGAAAAGCCACACCTCCGTGCCCGTCGGAGTGGAGAGCGTGAGGTTTTTTCGTTACGGAATTTCTGAATTCGGTCCCCGCACTCAAGGCTTTCGATAGAAGCTATGCAATAGCTTAAAAAAAACATAATATGCTACCATATTTTTATTTTTGGCAATAATATAAACGCAAGTAAATTTAGAAATTTTACAAAATGGAAAGAAAAATTTGACATTCCTATCTCGAATTGGTTGAATGAAAAAAGGAAAGAGGAATCGACGTTCGGATGCGGGCTTCGGTAGCTTAGAGGTGAAATGGCTGGACTGATTATCCTGAGATCGCAAGTTCGATTCTTGCCCGAAGTCAAATTTATCCTTCCATTTCCTTTTTTTAATTTCCAAAAAACACATGATTCTTTTAAGATAAATTTAAGACTCACCTACTGACGTAGATAAGTCTTACACGCGTCAAGTCAGACTTCTATAACCAATTCTGTCCACTGTAATTCCACAGTAACAATCTGCCTGCGAGTGGTCGGCATATCGGTGCCAGAGCTCAAGCAACGTGGTGAATCTGTTACGCTGACTTGTGACTACGACCTTGAAGGCGGCAAATTGTACTCGGTGAAATGGTACCGAGATAATGAAGAATTCTACCGCTACATGCCGCGCCTGAGGCCTCCGCAACATGCACACAAACTGGATGGCGTCAAAGTTGACGTAAGTTATAGTAATGGATTAATTAGCATTCGCATTAATTAATTGATAGCATGCTAATGCTGTATTAGCATTTCGCAAATTAAATGAAGTTCTGAAATTCTGCGAAATGTGAAACGCTAATTCGCAATTATTTTGTTATTATCTTCGATTTGTTTGCATTTAGGATCGTGTATTGAATGAATGCGTGATATTTTGGAATAATAATTAGTGTGGCACCCTTTATATGATATTATACTTATTACCATATTAGCAAAAAGCATAGTAATAGCAATTAGCATGCAAAGACTCACGAATTCAGATGCTTATGAAATTAACGAGAAATAGCATTTATTGCCATCGCTAGTAAATTACATTAATACGAGTATATAGAATATCTTTTAAATTCTTAACATGAAGGAAAAGCTTTGTATCCATTTTTACGACAGTTGCGCAGACGGAGGAGTTTGTAATTTTGGACACTTGTAGTTTATAACATGCCTGCTGTATTACTAGCAACTGTGAACAACGGTTTCCTAAAACAAAGAGGAGAATTTAAATCCCTATAAACGTATAGATAGTATTCATATTCATAACATTAAAATGTAAATGAATGGTGGTATATTTCAATAAAAAAACACAGATAATTAAGCCTTGTCCAAGAAAAAGACTAGTCCAAAATATGCTAGTCGTCGTTCAAAAATCTGTAGCTAATTTAAAATTCCCGTAACATCGCAGTCTGCTATTAGATCGCTCGGCTTAATTACAGTGTTACGAGTTACATGTTAATTACAATTTATTTAACGGTTAGCTAACCAATTCAAGAACTGCTCGACGCGTTCATCTGCGAGACTTGACCCTCTAGAATCAGAACTTGTATCTGTGAGATGCCGACAGGAGTGCAGCGACGTCGTCTTAGACTTCAATCAATCTGAATTCAGGCAATCTGATGCATATTACCATATTTTAACGTTACCACGGGAGTCTTCTGTAATGGAAAAACTCAATATCACTTACTCTCCTTACTTTGGAATATCGCGGGTTCTATTCTCAGGGGGGGCAGGACTTAATAATCTTAATATATATAAATCTCGTGTCACAATGTTTGTCCTCAATGGACTCCTAAACCACTTAACCGATTATAATAAAATTCGCACACCATGTGCAGTTCGATCCAACTTGAGAGATAGGATAGTTTAAATCTCAAATTTTAGTCGCAATTTTAATTTAATGCTAATTATTTGTCTGTTATTATTTGACAGTCACAATTATCTGTTAACTCCAAATGATTCTAACAGATGTCGATACCTTTCGACTGGGTTGAGTAAGTAATCAATAGATGGCGCTGCTATGGTAAATCTACAAACATGTCATTTATGCTACGTTTAAACAGCATAATTACCACGTGTTGTTGACGCTATACATTTTTATTTTGTACCTATTGATTTCTGCTTAATATCAAGTGTAAGAACATTTTAATTAATTGTGTTCAACGTACTTCCCCTTCAAATCTCAATCCAGTGAATTTGTATACCAACATCAACATTTTCGTCTTTGTTCGTAAATAATTTCATTGTACTAAAGGGTTATAGTAGTAGAAAGTCAAATAAGGAGATCACCAATTTTTTTTACAAATACCATCTGTGTGAAAAAGCATAGTGGACTCCTTGACTGATGTTCTCTTATTGTTCCTCTTAAATTGTTTACTATAATGTAATATAACAAAAACTTTAGCCACAGCAACGCGTGGCCGGGTCAGCTAGTATTGTATAGTTACTTAGCAGTCACAAAGACAAAATGTTTAATAATTTTTTGTCATTAATTAACTTCCTACATCTAGAATGTTACTTTCACATGAGAAAGTTAATTGTACGTAACGGTTTTTATTTTGTATTTCGCCTAAAATAATTTATTGAAAATTTATAAAATAAAGCACAATAAGCATTTGAAGCATTTGTTACTCTTCTTTGAATAGAGATATCTAAAATTCAAAACGAATTTCAGTGATGATGTAGGATTTGTGAGTATAAATTACGAACTTCAATTTCATAAATACTATTTTTGCTGCAGTGACGTAACTATGGAGGGGCGGCGGTGACAACTCGCACCGGGTGCCACCCGTTTTGGGGTGACACCCTCTCCACTGGTCATCTATGTATAAATAAACAAAATTGGTTAGCGGGGTTAGACATGCAAATGCAAAAGAATAAGGAGTAATTCCTCTCTTTTTTTGCTCAAGGATGCCATTCGTGTTTGCTACGCCACTGCATTGCTGTATTCCTATAGTAATAGTAACTACTATGCTACTTCAAAGCTGCAATGTACTATCAAGGAACTGGCCGTTTGAACACACGCGCATTTTATGTCATGGTGATAAAAGCCATATTTGATTGATTTTGGATAACTGAAGATCTCCCTGTCTAAAAAAATTAACTTAACTGAGGCCATTTGCAATTATTAGCAGTTGCTTATGGATAATCGATAAAAAGCTATATTTAATATTTAAACCAAATCTGTAACTATTTTTACAGATTTATCTCACATATTTGTATGAATAAAAAATGATAACTTTTATTTCAATGAGCATGTAGCTTGCAAAATAAAACCCAACAAATCCATGTTTTGTTAAATCATGCCAATAGATATGATTGTTAATGTTTGACTAGGTAGTATAATTTATTGATTCCTTTCTCTGACAATGAAATTTGAACATGTTATTTACATTAACTGATTCTGATGATTCAAAACAGCTCCTTATAACTAAATAATATTTTATCCAAAAGCTTTATATTTGATACTAAATATAAATAATATATCTATACATATAATAAAACAGTAAAATCCGCGTGTCTGTACATTGTATATATTTACGAAAAACCAATTGGGGGGCGATGTTAAAATAGTATTAGAACACTTTTCAATGATTTTTAATTTTTTTGTCTGTCTGTTTGTCTCTTTGTCCAGGCTAATCTCCGAAGATACTGGACGGATTCGAATGAAACTTTTTATCGTGTATAGATACTAACCCTAGCAAACATTTAGGCTACTTTTTACTGCGGGAAAATCACTAATTCCCACGGGAATCTCTACATTTAATTTAATTTTCCTATACAAATAGTCGTAGCCGTATCTATCAAACCTTTGACACATTATTTCATTGTGAGGCAATATGAAGTTTGCCGGGTCAGCTAGTATAAAATATATATATTGGTTGTAAAGTAGGTACGTTTAAATTTCACATTGCAGGCTTTTTATTTCACGCGAAATGTATTACGGAATGTAATAGGAAAACTTTATTTACAGCATGTTATTAAAGTTAGTATAGAATAACATGTTCTGGAAAATAAAGTTTTCCTGCGCCGTTTTTGTACGGCCTTGTAACACAAAGTTGTTGCACAGAGGCCTCATGAGTGATAACGTATATCTGCATTTTGACCTTGGTCTTTGTGTGGGTTTCTATAGACTGCAGTCATCACTTAACATCAATGTGAACTGCATGCTTGTTTGCCACTTCCATAACATAAAAAAACCCAAAATATAAATAATAGTAATTTGGTTCAACTTTGTCGATAGGAATGGAACAATTTATTTTTTGAGAAATCTTGGTAACTTTTCAGATATATAAGAATAGCTGTGTCTAGTTTTTGTATGTATAGACGTAAAGATGATCATTAAATTTACCAGTTCGAGAAATCGAGTGCTCGACGGGTTCACCTGCGAGATTTGACCCTCAAGAGTCGGGGTTTGTATCGGTGTGAGGTGTCAGAGGAGGCACCTTCTTTTCACTCAGCACAGTCGGAGGCTTTCATGGAGATATACTGTGAGTATCTGCGTATATAAATTTGTACCTAATTACACACTGTTTATATTGTTGTAGACCCGAAACTTCTAAACTGAGTACCAATCAAAGAAGCAGCTTAAAGTTAGAATAAATACTTTTTTTTCTGAAATTTAAATTAATTAACTCAGTGTCAATACGCCGTTAACAGTTTGATGACATACTTTTTTCTACTGAAATTTAACTCAATAAATTGAGAGCACGTTGTCACGCTTCCATGATCACACTCGTTTTAACGTTGCTCAGCCACTAGGTATTAGCTTTCCTAGTTGTAATTGAACAATCGGGTGAAGTGTATACCTACTTTGTCGAGATACCGTAGTATCTACCAAGTATCGACATTATCTAAGGTAAATTATGCAAGACGAAAAGGATTGGCAGATCTGCATATTTTATGTACGAAATACGGTACGGTTCGTGACGTACCTACTGTACGGCAAGGAACGAATGGCCAGTAGGAAGTTTGGTGCGGATCAATTTGACGTGACTTTCCCTTGCCCTGAAATATGATGAAGCCGTAAAGACGAGCCGTTTTTTTTCTAAATTATGACATACATAGTTGATAACCACGATAAATATGAATTTTACAGACCATTTTATAACATCGTTACTAGAGGTTGTGCCCATTTCATTCGCCAATAAGAATAGAATTTACTTTACACTCTTTCAAATCAATATGCATGTACACCTACTAGTTCGCACTTCCCATAATACGTGCAACGCCTTAATAACTATGCTTCAGTTACATTCACACGAGGCAAAGTTGTACGAAAGTACATATTTCACCATTCTTCACACTGAACGTAACCCACTTTTCGACGTAAAATGTATGTCGAACGCCAACTACAAACCACGTTGATTGACGTTGAATTTAAGCAACTACGAGTATATTAAGTCCGAAGCCGCCAATACAGTTTTTTAAAGTTTTAATTACAGTTTGCAAATCATTTTTATTATTACCGATTCAGCTACTTTGGTTTTTAGAGTTACGTAGGTATGTACTTCAAAAAGTTAAAATTATAAGATCACTTGTGCGTCTAACTATATATCCGTCTATCACAGCCATTTGCTCCGAAAGTCAGCGATCCAAACATGCACGACATGCACTTGTAACGTAACTGTTTTTAATAATAATTGATTGTTATTGTTGAAAATTACAAAAACAATAACTTTAATCGATACATATTGTGGTGCAACCGGACCTAAATAAGATTTGTCATAAGTAGTTATACCTATAAGGAAGGAAGGGCATAATCCCTTCCCCCTGTATCTGCTACCGATGTTTATGATTTTCTATTGATTGAGCTACATGTCTAAATTACAGACTTCCCGCGGGAAAGCCCACGCATCACCGGTCACGATAGATTGTACGAGTTAGAAGAACCTTTAGACGTCAATTGCTCATCCGTTAAAGCCTTCCCAGCGCCAGATCTTCAGTGGCACGTTGATGGGCATAAAGTAAGTATAACAACTGTGTATTGTAAAAAAATACTATAAAGGGTTCTCAGCCTAATTGCCACCTAATTATGACGACCCGGTTAGTCCAGCGGTGTGAGATGACCCTTTGATTCGAAGTGTCGCGGGTTCAATCCCCGCACCGGGATAAATATTTTATATGACCTACAGATATTTGTTTCGAGTCTGGGTGTATGTGTATGTGTTGTACGTGTACAACGGCACCCACGACACAAGTGTATGTATACCTACTGTGGGGCTGAGGGTGTAAGCGTTTTTTAAAAAAAAAAAAAATTTTGTCATCCCACAATCGAACATTCTTAGGTTCCTTTTCATATGTGTTCGATGACGGCACGATCGCCGGTACCTACCAAATTCATGTAAGAACTGCATGCTTGTTTGCCACCATCAAAAAAACATGGCTAGAAGGCCAGATTTCCCAGAGATAAAAATATCTGTATCTTATAAAACAGGTGACAGAACGTAATTGGCTAATGGCTTACGGAGCGAAACCAGCGGCTCAAGGATTGTTGGTGACGACACTTGGGTTACGAGCTCCGGCCCGATCTCATATGAAACTGCGCTGCGTGGCTACTATCGGAACCCACAGACGAGAACGAACTGTAGTTATAGGTGAGATGCTTTAGTTGATAAATACATAACTCTTTTTCGCTAGACGGCGCTTATAATGTAATCATTGACTAATTAGTAGCTCCGTAATTTGAATGTTAATAAAATATAAATATCGGAATATCAATAGTAAAAATAGTCTTAAAGTGTAATTCTAGTATAGCTACAAATGTGTAAATAAACAATTTCAGTGACATAGTGAGTAAAGAGTGATAATTACGATATCTAATACTGTGACCAAATCCGTAGTATTTATTACATACTAGCTGACCCGGCAAACTTCGTATTGCCTCACAATGAAATAATGAGTCAAAGGTTTGATAGATACGGACTAGGAATTGCAATCCCGCAAAGTGGGATCCCGCAATCCCGCGGGATCCCGCACCTTTTATCAAGCTGTGGATCCCGCACCTTCAAAACGCGGATCCGCGGATCCCGCAACTTTAAATTAGCTGCTGAAACGTTCGTGAAGTTTTGTGAGAATGCACAAATTCATTCTAAATCTCATTATTAATGAGATTGATTACCTTACCTGTTTTTAGATGTAAGGTTAAAATTAAATAAAACCTGATACCAAACATTTTAAAAATTAAGGTCTTATAGAACTGATTTGATTACTGAATATTTCTTACTTATTTAATTATTATTTTGTTAGAAAACAAATAAGTACTTTTTATGCAATAATATGTGAGACATATTTTTTATAGCATTTTTTTTTAGAATTCGACAGAAGGTAAACCCACAAGAAGGTATCACAATTTTTTTTTTATATGATATTTATCACAGCAAAAGTGTCATTGTGTATAAATAAATAAATAAATAAAATAAAATAAAAAACGCTCACACTCACAGCCCCACATTAGGTATAAACCTGTGTCGTGGGTGCCGTTGTACACATACAACACATACACAAACACCCAGACCCGAAACAAATATCTGTAGGCCATACAAATATTTGTCCCGTGCGGGGATCGAATCCGCGACCCTTCGAATCAAGCGGTCGTCTCACACCGCTGGACTAACTGGGTCGTATAATCCGACTTTATCAAAATATCATGATGGGCGTCGTGCGTGCGTGATAAAATTAGGTATTCTTTTTAATTTGTTGTCATTATAATATCGTATTCCATTCATTTTGTGTTCTTGACCACTACATCTGTAGGTCTTTTATAGCAGACTTTTTAGAAAACGCAAAAGTTTAATTATTTATACAATAATTGTGTTGCCAATTACTGTAATGTGATTTAAAAAAAGTATTGTTTAAAGCCTAATATTTGAAAATAATACAGTATTGTATAGGTATCATTAGTTTTCGGAATGAAGATCGACATTTTCGAACATTTTACTTAAAACTCACCTAAAAAAATACACCTAAATTCCTTCCATCTAATGCTAAAAATCTTATTAAACCTGTCAAGTGCGTGTCGGGCCACGCGCAGTGTAGGGTTCCGTAGTTTTTAGGTTTGAATAATGTAATGAAAAAAAAAACATATATTTTCTATGGAGTTCTTAAAAATTTTCGAGTAAAATACTTTTGATCGACTATTACTCGCAAACTTGCAAAGCCAACTTAAGTGTGATAGTTTTCTTTTTCATTTCATTATATGTAGCTACTATTGCTGTAACATTTGAATTTCTAACAACCGTTTAGTTGGTAGAGGATACTTGACTCCAACGAAAATTGGCACTTTTAAGCTTATTAAGTCACGAACTGTTACCAAAATCGAAAAATGATATTACCACATCCCTACCATTTCTGAAACCACAGCATACAGAAAACGAAAAATAAAACAATTATCCGCGCGTTACTTGTAGGGGAGGTACCCTAAATATTTCTTTTTTTTTCATGTTTTTATTCTACCTATTTGTTGGCGTGTTTAAGGTATATACTTGTGCCTTGTGCTTATACGAGTATATAGATTCACTGCCAAAACTGTAAAATCTATTTATTTATTTTTTGCTTTGTTAAAAAAAGAAGCGTGAAGACATCAATATTGACGTTACCCTGTGTTGTGATACTCGTCGACTGTGACATTTTTGTGCAATAATCGGATTCAAGTGAAGTTACAAAATTATCATTCGGCCGTTTGCTTCTTCAAATCTGCTCGTCATTCTTATCGCGGAGCAGTGCCGTCTATTAGAACTTGCCTGAACTTTTTTCTAAGCTTATATGCTACACTTCTCGTGGTCTGCACGCATACGCGCATACCGATAATCGATATAAATTTAGTTTATTGCACTAGATGGCGCTATATTCGCAAACAGCGTAAGAACATTATTAATTCCTTTATTCAGGGAATTGTGACATTGCTGTGCAATAAATCGGGTTTTTAGTTATTTTACATAAATAATAGATCATCATAGACATTAATCGGTACTATAAAAGTGATTTAGACGACAGATTTACCCGGTATTTGTATTGCTAATAACGCCATCTACTGGATTTTGCTGGAACTTTCTTTGAACACACTATTCATCTGCACCTCATTACGATTACCGATACAGTTGTATCATAATACCTTAGAGGTCGCTAGCAGTATTGAGAATAGCATTAATTGAAACAGCAAATAAACTATATTATTATATTATTATTATTTTATAATATTACTAGCGGCCCGCCCCGGCTTCGCCCGCTCTGCTCTGCTCCTATTAGTCATAGCGTAATGTAAGCTATCCTATCTCTCAAGTTGGATCAAACTGCACATGGTGTGCGAATTTTATTATAATCGGTTAAGTGGTTTAGGAGTCCATTGAGGACAAACATTGTGACACGAGATTTATATATATTAAGATAAAGAGGAAAACTTTGTTTGTTTGTTTGGTTGTAATGAATAGGCTCAATAACTACTGGATCTGGCTGTATTTTATTTTGAAAAAAATAGGGTTCCGTAAGATATTTGGGTTTTTCAGACACAAGGTGTAAAAAATCATCCAGGTAAATTACTTATTTTGCGTACGCTGCTTAAACTATAAAAGATATCGAGGAATATCTTCACTTTTCGATAGCTACATTATCCACGGGTAACATAGGCTATATTTTATTTTGTAAAAATTGGGTTCCGTAAGATATTTGGGTTTTTCAGACACAAGGTGTAAAAAAACAATTAGAAAAGTTACTCATTTTGCGTACGCTGCCTAAACTATAGAAGATATCAAGGAAGGCTTTAGGCTATATCTATAATCATCACTCTAAGACAAATAGGAGAGGGTAGGTAACATTGCACCCGCGCGAAGCACGGGCGGGCCGCTAGTGAGGCAATAAAAGCTTGCATACAACATAAAGTCAACGATAATTTTATGCGATGTCAAGCGAGCAAGGAACTATTTCAAAACAATTGCCTTAACATGATGCTCAATTCTCAAATTTAAGCCCAAGATTTAAGGATAGCTGGTTATGTCCGTCCTGCACAAACATATCACGCAGAGCCAGAAATAACACCAACACGCCTGTTCGCCAGCATCAGGTACCTTCGAACGAAGAATCTATAAATATGTCCTTCGACGTCGACAGCTCTATTACCACTGTCGCTGACTTGTCGGATCCAGTGCCTTATCACTCTGGTTGCAGCGGTATAAAATTGGAGAAAATAAGCACTTTACTTGATCAGTAATTAAACTCCTCCTTTTCTATTATGATGAAAGAATTTCGCGCGGTGATGAAAGAAGATGTGAAGGTGTGGAAAAAAAGAAAATAAGCACTTTACTTGATCAGTAATTAAACTCCTCCTTTTCTATTATGATGAAGGAATTTCGCGCGGTGATGAAAGAAGATGTGAAGGTTTGGGTGCGCTCTGAGATGGTGACAGTGGTGAAGGAGCTTAAGGACGATTTTACACATACCACCGACTAGAACTTTCTACTTGAGTTCGAAACAGGATGACTTGAGCAAAAATTGAGCAAAAAAAACGTCACTATTAATGAATTGTCAGCCGAGTGTGGGGGCCTAAATGAACACGTTCGGGGATTAACCAGCCGTTTGACCTCTATAGAAAAAATACCCGCAGTAACAATATAGAGATCCAAGCCATGCCAGAGCAAGAATGAAAATGTGACGGCCTTGTTTAAAAAACTTTGTGATCTGGTGAACATGCCTATTGAAGACATCACCATACATGCATGCCGACGAGTTTGTTGGTAAATACTTATGGTTGGTAAATACATAATGCAAAAGTTATGGTGTATGTGTTGAGTGTATGTGTTAAGTGTATGGTGATATACATGCATGCCGACGAGTTGCTAAAATACAAATATGTGTGGACGAAATATGGTAGAGTGGTAGAAGTGTACTTGCGGAAAGACGACGGCAGCGGTAGTATTTATGTAAAAAAATTGGAAACATTAAAAACATTGTCTTAGTTCCGCGTTAATTGTAGTAGTAGGTAGTTAACCCATATGTTCCTAGTGTTTGAAAAATGGAACGGTATATTATTTTAATTTTTTTTTCTTATTAGAACACACCCATTTATTTTTTTTGGTTTGCTCTCTTTAAGTAAGTAGGTTATTTATGTTATAATCATTATTTTATACACTTTTTGTTAATCAAAAATGCTAGTATTCTATCAGAATGTAAATAGAATTCGCTCAAAAATTACTGATATTTATCTAATCTCACTGTCCGGTAATTACGATATAATTTGCCACACAGAGACAAATTTAAATAGTGGTGTCTACGATTCTGAAAATGTTCATTAATTAATAATAATAATAATAATTGTCTTTTTATACTGTTTTTCAAAATTGTATTAAAATTATTTGTATTATTTGTAAATTTTCTCATAAATTATTGGAACACAGAAAACTTTAAAAAATTGTAACGAAAAAAAAATTATCCTCAAAATTAAATATAATCTTAATATATATAAATCTCGTGTCACAATGTTTGTCCTCAATGGACTCCTAAACCACATAACTGATTATAATAAAATTCGCACACCATGTGCAGTTCAATCCAACTTGAGAGATAGGATAGTTTAAATCTCAAATTATAGTCGCAATTTTAATTTATTGCTAATTATTTGTCTGTTATTATTTGACAGTCACAATTATCTGTTAACTCCAAATGATTCTAACAGATGTCGATACCTTTCGACTGGGTTGAGTAAGTAATCAATAGATGGCGCTGCTATGGTAAATCTACAATCATGTCATTTAGCTACATTTAAACAGCTTATTTACCACGTGTTGTTGACGCTATAAATTTTTATTTTGTACCTATTGATTTCTGCTTAATATCAAGTGTAAGAACATTTTAATTAATTGTGTTCAACGTACTTCCCCTTCAAATCTCAATCCAGTGAATTTGTATACCGACATCAACATTTTCGTCTTTGTTCGTAAATAATTTCATTGTACTAAAGGGTTATAGTAGTAGAAAGTCAAATAAGGAGATCACCAATTTTTTTTAAGCATAGTGGACTCCGTAACTGATGTTCTCTTATTGTTCCTCTTAGATTGTTTACTATAATGTAATATAACAAAAACTTTAGCCACAGCAACGCGTGGCCGGGTCAGCTAGTAGTAATATAAGTAGCTTATAGGCATGCTTGTTTTGGATTACAATTTAGATCATTACTTTGATACAGACTACTGAATGTTAAATGAAATTGTTATCTGTTTTGTGTGCTATATTGATAATAAATAAATAACTCAAAAGCCTACTCTTGATGCAACGAGATAGTAGTGCAGCTATTATTTTTTTATTTTCTTAGGCTGGGTTGCACCAAGATATTTGTCAAAGTTAAAGTTATTGTAATATTTCACATCCCAAAGTTATCTTTAATAGATTGGTTTAAGTTGGAGAAGGATGTGAAATGTTACAATAACTTTAACTTTAACAAATATCTTGGTGCAACCCAGCATCTATCATGAAAGTGACAATTAAAAAGATGTAGGTATGGTAAGTGAATGTATAAGTACTCTATGAAGATTGTAGAAATACTTATAAGTAGAATTAAGTACATAGAAACAAGTGTCAATAGAGATGAAATTACGCTGCGTGCTAGTTGCTACCATCGGAACACACAGACGAGAACGAATTGTAGTTGTAAGACTTGTAGGTGAAATGCTTTGGTTGGTAAATACATAATGCAAAAGCTCACCCTCGGCCTCTCGGCACAACCACAAAGTAGGTAGGTACTGAAGCTATTGTTTTCTCATGAAAGTAACGATCAAGAAAAAAATGTAAATGAATTCTGCAATCTATACTCTATTAAGGAAACAGAATTGTCAATAGAGATGAAATTGGCCTGCGTGGCCACCATCGGAACACAGACGGAAGCGAAATGTGAGATGAGATTCTTCAGTTAATAGTAAATTTGATGTAACAGTTTAAAAAGATCTCGTGCCATAATACAAGACTGCTATCATGAAACTCTATCAAACCCTTAAAATAGAGCCGCTTAACTTTCCTCTGTTTTATTAAAGCGAAGCAATTTTCGCCGTGTAACACATCCGTTGTACTTAATATTTTACGAAAGAAATAGTAAGTATACGCAGACGTAAGTTATATTAATCCCTATAAGAGATCTTATGAAGCATAAAGCCATGAAGCAAAGTAATTCTGTAGTTGATTATACATATCTACTGAATTGAAAAGCCTACTCTCGGTATATCGAGATAGTGAACTGTGGTTGTGAAGCTATAGTTTTCTTTACATCATGAAAGTAAGAATCAAGAAAATACACTCCATGGAGAATGTATCGTAAAATATCGTCGTGTCGTACGTATTTTTTTGTTGTGCACCTTTATCGTCGTTTTCGTGTACGGTACAATGTAGATTTGTCGAATACCTACCAAATGGCTGACACACGCGTCATACTCGTGAACGGGTGCTGATGGTGGGAACTGGTCTGATCTGGTCTGCTGGTGCTATATTTCATTTTAATGGATAGTTGTTGTTTTGTACTTATACAAATATATATGCTATTGACGTTTACATTATTAGAATTTAATGACTATCTGTATTAGACATAAGTTAAAAATTTTAAAGAGCTCCAACTGAGTTTTTTTGTTAGCGGAGTTCTTCTTAGTAGATTTTGTTTTGACGAATATTATTTTCTTTTTCTTCTTATCTAATTTTTGAAGGGAAGGAATTGAAATTTTTATGATATTTTCACTGTAAGTTTTTTATCGCTATTTTAATTGACATAATATCTGTTTTACTTAATGTAATAGTTATTCACTCTTATTCTTCATTATTGATTCTTATTGACTTTTCGAAAATGGTTGTAAAATCTTACTCGAAATAAAAATATTTTCTATTTCTAATGTTTGACGATACATGTAATGCGACCCAGGTATACATAGGTAGGATGTACATTATAGGTGACATGTACTAAGTATATCTTCTTTTTTGTTTCAGAAACAAATTCGTCGGTGCGGGAAATATCATCAAGTCACATCACAATGTCATTGTTAATTATTGCAAATATATACATTAAAATAACGTGATACTTTAGTGGTTAGAATTTATTTTAAGCTTTTAACTGTAAATAAACTATGGCCTTATAAAAAATACCGACTGTTCATTTAGTGTAGGAAAAAAATAAACGAGTTCTAAATTTAGAATAGGTAGGTATATATTTTTTTTCATTTATTTAACAGTACAATACAAATAAAGATACAAAAATAAACACAAGTAGATCATACATAATACAAATTTCAATTTTGTGTAGTTTTTATGTGCATTTTTTTTTACCACACTGTCCGAATACTGAAACATAATATAAAGGGCACTTAAAACTCGAGCTAGCTCTATCCTTTCCAGAAACTAGGGCGCCAGAAAGGCTTAAGCGCAACAAAATAATAGCGCTAACTAGGTAAAGTACTCAACAATAAATATTGTACATCGAGCCTAGGAAGGAGACCTCGGCTTATTTCGGGTCTGTAAAGCGTTATCTCTTTCACACCGTACCTATTTGACGTTTGTCGACTATTTTGATCAAGTTTTTACCAATACCGGACTGTCAGTGCTTACGTAGGCAGTGTGGATTTGGAACAGAGATAACGCACTACGAAGTCGAAACGAGCCGATCGTCTCTTTCGCAGGCTCGATGTGCAATATTAATTGTTGAGTACTGTATCTGAGTGACATTTCAGCGTTCGACCGTTACACACAAAACGCTACTGTTCCACGTTGACCAGACTGCATAATTAGGTAAATCACATGTGGTCTGCAGTTACACATTAAAAGGAAAAAATGTACACTACCCGCTGTAGGTTAGACGCGGCTGAAAATATTTACCATTTTGGCCAGCTATTAAGTAAGGTAAAAGGTCTAAAAAAACAAAGGATCATTCAAAAATGGCCGTCACAAGATAACGCAGGGACTTGACTACAGTGACAGCAGGTAAGGTACACTCATCTCGGCTGCAATTCAATCTTTGAACAGTGCTTTTTTTAAACTACCTAATATTTCATCATTAATTTTATGTAACAGTTTAAAAGATCTCGTGCCAATACTGCTGTCATGAAACTCTATCAATCCTTTAAAATAGAGTCGCTTAACTTTCGTCTGTTTTATTAAAGCGAAGCAATTATGAAGCATGAAGCCAAGCAAAATGATTCTGTAAAAAGTTACTAAAAGGGTTTACTTTTTTTAAATAACTAGACAAATGTATTTTAAATCACTATTTTATGTGCAGTGCTACAAAGGTACGTTCAACATTAAAATAACCACTATCACAATTCAGTGACGAATACTAAACGAAATAATTTGATATAAGTACCTACCTACCTGCTTTAACATCATAACCAATATTTTTATTACTCTGGCTTATAAAATCTATCTTTTAATGTATTTTACGCATTAATGAATAGTACTAAATATAATATAGGTATTATTATTAGCTAAATACAAAACAAAAATGTTGTTGAAGTAGCTAGACTGAAAGTCTGAACTTTACGTACCTACCTAGATAATTATGATGATTAAAATCATCATAAATGTTAATTCTCGAAGATTACGCGATCAAGCATATTATAGGTACATACCTACTTATATCAACGAATTGGAATCAAAGATGTTGACAGCTGCACATTTTTTTTCTTGAACCTAGTATTCGGATCGTATATACCCGAATCCTCATTATTAATCTTCATCACTCAGCACATTTGAATGTTTAAACAATATCAAAATGATTAATTCGGGTGAAGTTTTTATTACAGAGCAAAATACCTACTTAATACTACTTATAGTGCGACCATTTAACAAAACCAACTAATAAAAAGTAACTTTAACAAAATGTATTACAAACAATATACAACTAGGTATCATTTTATACAATTAGGTACACCAATCAACAAAATACATTATATTACGCTATCTTAGAAGAAACCATTTTATAGGTATTTCTCATTAACTTCTATAAGTACTTAGTAGATATTATAATTAGACCATATTTTGAACAAGTTTTAAAATGTAGGTAGGTACTTATTTATCATTACTATAGTAAAAATAATTTTTATTTGATCAATGGATGCTTTGCTGTTTTCAAAAGACAAATGAATATTTGTATGAATATAATTTTATTAAGTGTTATTTTCTATTTCTCATAAAGGGTAAAAACGGCCCTTTTAAGAAGACTCCGCTCGCCATCTGTTCGTGCGTCCGTCCGTCTGTCTGTCCGTCTATGCGTCTGTCACCAGTCTATATCTCATGAACCGTGATTGCTATACAGTTGAAATTTTCACAGATAACGCTATAATAGCAAATACTAAAAACAAAATTAAATAATTAATATACATTTAAGGGAGGCAAGATTATTAAGATTCATTAGCTTAGCCATTTTTATAGATAATGGAACAGAAGTACAGAACCTTTCAAGCGCAAGTACAAATCGCACTTGGCCGGCTTTTTTATAACTATTCATTTCAATATTTTGACAGCAATGAGAAATGAAGAAAAAACGGATTCGCAACAGAAGACACATTCCCATAAAATATTTTTCTCACTTTTAACACAGTACACATACCTACACGAGTAATATTGTACTTGTCTGTCTTTCGAAATCTGTTTTTACATAAATACAACATCAAGATATAAATTCCACTTATGTCTACTGTGAAAAAAGTAAAAAACTAATGGATGGTCTAATATTAGTACATCTACACATCAATATCATTAAAAGGCAAAGTGGTGCTTAATCATGTATGACTTTGTAATCAATAATTAGATGAATAATGCAGTTTTCATATAAGTATATATTCAATTTATTCAAATAATAATATGTTATTTATAATTCAAAGTATGTAACCACAGTGCTCTCTTAATTCAAAAACACTTTGATGAACTTAAACATTTAGCAAAAACATTTAAGTTGAATGCAATAAATCTATCCTTCTTGTCCAAAGTCATCCATGAACTTTTTCAATTTAATCATATCATCTTCGTTAACAGTAGGTTTTGATGTAGCTATAGATCGGAGCATATCTGACATAGTTACCGGTGGTTCACCCAATTTGTCACTCGGTACATCCATCCAGGTCATTTCTGTGGCACCAGGTTCACCAGGGGAGCATGGCGTCAAAAGATCATTAACAATTAAATCAGGATCAGTTGGACTTGGTCCACTAATTTTTTTGAAATGTGTAGCAGATTGAACTTTACGCACGGGTTGCATCAAGGCATCACGGACAACAATACTTATGTCAGCACCAGAATAGCCATCTGTTTTACCTGCCAATACCTTCATGTCTTGTTCGGTAAGCTGATGTCTTGTATTACCCAAATGCAACTTGAACATATCCAATCGAGCATGTTCTTCTGGTAGGGCTATATAAATACGCTTCTCAAATCGCCTCCTAATAGCAGCATCAAGAACCCATGGAATATTTGTGGCTCCGAGTACTAAAATACCATCCATATCATTGCCCACGCCCTGCATCTGTACCAGAAACTCTGTTTTGATTCTACGAGCCGATTCAGATTCATTGTCAGAACGAGATGAGCAAAGGGAGTCTATTTCATCAATGAAAATGATACTTGGCTTATGTTGACGTGCAAGCTCAAATAAGTTCTTGACAAGTTTCTCAGATTCGCCAAGCCATTTTGACACTAGATCAGAAGATGATACAGAGAAGAAAGTTGAATTGTTTGCTTCAGTTGCTACAGCTTTAGCCAAATATGATTTACCAGTACCAGGTGGACCAAATAGAAGAATACCCTTCCACGGTATTCTTTTACCAGTGAATAGGTGTGGAAACTTTATGGGAAGGATAACAGCTTCTTTCAAAGCTTCTTTAGCACCCTCAAGGCCAGCAACATCACTCCATTTCACATGAGGTTTCTCAACTACAATCGCGCCTTCAAGCTTTCCCTGTAATTTCTTTTTTTCTGGATCATCAGAATCACTGTCACTGTCGCTTTTTTTATCTTCAGTCTTTGAATTTGATTCACCATCCTTTACCGGTTTCTTCTTGCGGTCTTTCTTTAAGTATTCCTTAAGTTTCTCAGCTCTATCAAGATACTGTAGACACTTGGCCCTGATACTTTCTTTCGCTCTCTCGCCCTGTGCTTCATACTTTACTGCATGCAGGAAATATTCAACACCATGTTCATAGAGACGTAGAGCCTCTTCATAATTCTTGTTTTTGTCCTCCTCAGTTGCTTTCGTGACTAAGTCAATGGCCTTTTGTAAGGTATTTGACGAAGCCATCTTTCCCTATCAATTATTTACCTGGAAAGAAGTTAACATTGCAATTACTTAATAGTTATAGGCAAAGTTAAGGTCACATTACCTTATAAGTACCTACTTTGAGAAAATATTAAGATACAACTCCAAGTACCGTAATGATAACCTTCACAGGCTAATGGTCATTATCATTGAAAAACACTGACACCAAATCATTAATTAAGCCAAATCGAACAATAACGCATTTCCAATGCATCAGTCTCGAGCGTTTCATACATGGGTTTTGAAGGATCATTGAGGAAAATGAGTCATTAATGTTATTTTTGTTCCGAATGGGATTATGCTGGTGAAAATGCGATACAACATTTCCAGAGTGATTAATATAAGCGTAGGTAAACATTGAAATATTATTCCTGGTGGGAGTTTGGGAAATACCGTCTGGATACCTCAATTACGGAGCAAAATGACATCGACCAACCCATCGTCCTTACAAATACCGTAGGATAGGAGGCATTGTAACTTAACGAAAATACACTGTCCGGTCTCATTTAACTTACCATTTAGAATATCGATAGCTGATTACGTGCAATATTTAGAATGCAATCCACAAAACAACAAACTTTACGAAATTACAGAAACGCGATTGTTTGCTGCGATTTTGACAGTTATAAACTGACAAATGACATCATTTATGGTGTTGCCCATTGCCCGTTCCACGCAACAAGTTTTTTTTAAATATTTTTTCGCAATCACACATGCGAGTGAAAAGCGAAAAACTAAATGGAGAAAGTTGTATTCCGACTGTTGTATTCTGTATATTTGTATATGAATCTACCAAATAATTCTACTGGTATCTTAAACACTATTAACTGACTGAATATGATACCTACTTATGGTGGAACTGTCGCTGCTCCCGTGATGGGAGCGAATTCTTATTAGAAAACTAGGCACTTAGTATAAGTACTTATAGCAGGTGGATAGTAAGTATAATTCAGCACCATCCTATTCCAGTTTTGTAGTAGGTCGGTATTATACATGTGCAGCTGGTAATGGTAAAATCTGTCACTTAGACAAAAGACCTCACGTGAGTGGCATTGGGTTTGACCACGACCAATCAGCCTTCTTGGTTCCATAGTCGATGGGTTTGACCCATTGACCCCTCTCATTTTTATGCAACTACTGAGATATAACTTAACTTCACGCCTGTAATCCCCGAAGGGGTAGGCAATTGCAAATGCATGCATTCAATCATACATGCAAACACCCACGATTCGCCGGTTACGTTTTGGCCCATGTAACAGGTGGCGAGCCTATTGACATCTTCGGGCACAATAACAAACTTCGAGGTACTGGGAAACTTCCAGAAAATGGAAAAATCTCAATAGAACCAGAGATAAAGGATTTTACACCGTTATCTCTAATATCCACGACCCGGGAATCGAACCCAGGACCACAGCGTAGTAGTAGTGGCCTGCTACAACTAGACTACTGAGGCAGTACTTAGATTATTTGTAGAATTCTAAGCTGCAGTATTTCCTTACCACCAATGTAAATTATATTACTAACCGACTTCGAAAAAAGGTGGAGGTTTTCAATTCGTCCGGATCTTTTTTTTTTATGTACGTTTCCCGGTAATTCGAAAACGCCTGTACCGATTTGGATAATTTTGGTTTTGTTTGAAAGGGTGTGCCTCACAGTTGGTCCCATTGTAACCATGTCAATATGTGATGATGAGATCCTGAAGAAATCGAGGGAACTCTTCAAATTTCATAGCACACTTGAAAGATTTTCGATATTTTCTATACTTATAATAAAACTGTAGAAGTGTGAATTCTGTACATCAAAAATATTAAAAAAATAAATACCAGGGAATGTTACTAGATCGATACCGAACACAAATATGTGATTAGAAATTTTTTAGTCTGTCTGTCTGTCTGTTTGTTCAAGCATCACACAAAATCTACCGGTCCGATTACGATGAAACTTAGTATAATTATACTTTGACCTTTGGCGAACAACACTGGGTACTTTTTTCCCGAGAAAATGTCTGTTTGTCGGTGTGTTTGTGCACGCTAATTTCAGAAACGGCTTATCCGATTTGCAGTTTCCATTAATATATTGTGGTAAGTTCCAATTAATATTTTGTGTTTGTTTCGTGTCAATCAGTTCAGAAATAAAAAAGTTACGTCAATTTAAAGAATCCTAACGAATATATTTAAGGGCTCGCGCCCACATCCGATAATCGGTGACCGATTTTTTGTAGGAGGAAAATAGAACGTACTGAGAGCCATAGTGCAACGCCCACGTCCTACAAAAAGTCGGTGAAAAATAAAATCGGCGCATCACGACCGATAATCGGTGAAAAAATGGAACGTTCGGAAATGTATGCGTCAACGCACACTACTCACCGACTCACCGACAATCGGAATAGTCTAAGAGCCGAACCTAGGTCGACCTTCACCTATCTGTTTACCGAATTAACCATTTTTTAAAAAAAATTTCATACATTAACAAACACGTCTTGCATGATTTGCCTATAGAATTACGTTCATAGGTATGATTATTTGAAAAAAAAAATTATTAGCAACTTGCACCCATTTGTAAACCAATTGGGTTTTTGAAAAAAAAAATTTTTGGCGATAAATAGAAAGTTTATATGTATATACCTAAGTTTTATAACAAAACTATTTTTTTTTTTTTAATAATTCATAAGTTATATCAAAATAAAAATGGGTTTTTGAATCCAGTACCGAAGACACGCCGACAGCTCCCGACAAACCCGAGTGCATGTGACGTCATAATGTTAGTTTCCACTCATAGCAATTGATACAGAGACAATACGTACAGTGTTTTGATCTAATTAATTCTGTTGACATCGATTTAAAAACACAAATTTATATTGAAAATGTCGAATCTTAAAAGTTATTGTTCTTGTTTTGTACCATTATGTACGAATACTACAAAAACAAATGTTTTTAAATGTTCCCCAAGATGAAAAACGTTGAAATAAATGGTTTCAAGCAGTGCACCGTGATAATCCAAAACCAAAATTGATTTTTTTTTGTTGTGAAGATCATTTCGATGTAAGTACGAGTATTTCATAACATCAGTTTTATTACTTACTAGCTGTGCCCGCGACTTCGTCCACGTGAGAAAAAATATGATTGTTCAGTATTTACCCGGATGAAGTCGTGGCCGCTACGCTAGTATAAAAGCAGCCTAAGTTACTCCTTATTACATCAGCTATCTGCCAGTGAAAGTCCCGTCAAAATCGGAGACACTCAAATTCTATTTATTTGTATGTAGGTATGTATGTATGTATGGTTGTATGGAGATAAAAGTAGCCAAAGTACATCAGCTACCTACCCGTGGGAGTCCCGTCAAACTTGGATACACTCCAATTCTACTTATTTGTATGTAGGTATGTATGGATGTATGGATGTATGGAGATAAAAATAGCCTAAGTTACTCCTTATCGCATCAGCTATCTGCCAGTGAAAGTCTGGTCAAAATCTGTCCAGCCGTTCCATAGATTAGCCTCGCCAAACAGGCAGACAGACAGACAGACAAAAATTGTAAAAAAATGTTGTTTTGGTATATGTACCGTGTTTATATATAATACATATGCGTTTAGTAAAAAGCGGTTATTTTAATATTACAAATAGACATTCCATTTTTATTTATTTGTGTAGAAGAATACTTGTGTTCGTTCTTGATTATAATGAAACTCTTCAGAAGGTTGTAGTAGAATATATTTTTACACAAAAAACAGCACAATTTATACAAAAAAGGGAAATAAGAAAAACCAATAAAATAACAGATAAATAATTAACAACCAATAGGATTTTAGATAATTGATAATGCTATCTCAATTTCTGTCTCTTTTCCGGCACGTGTCGATTTATCGGTCAAGGTTAGCGCGGGAGCAATGCGCGCATGCGCGATACGTTCGAAGTTCGGTGAACTCCAGTGCGCATGCGCCAGTCGCCGGTATAAGTATGTGCGGCGCTCGCTGACTCGCTCTTTCGCTCGGGGCTCACAAGGTGGACGCACGCGTCGCGGGAGCTCGCCGGCTAACGACGCGTGCCGAAGATGTAGACTGAAGCGGAGACTGATGTGGCTATGAGTTCAAGCTGGAGTTCGTGCGGTGAGTATTGAAGTGGAGACGTCGAAGACTGAAGATGTTAGAGCGTGGTTGCAGATGAAGAGCTCTAACAGCTCTTTTCAGAGCTACCATCCTTTCTCTGTCGAACGTCATCTGTACAGCATATAGTTCTTTTAAGAACTTTCCTGTCTCTTGTGCGGCAATGCGTGCTGTACTGAAACAGTTCTTTTAGGAACTATTTCGTCACCGTTTCTGCTGTTAGTGGCTGCTACATTTGTATAGATGTATAGATTAAACTTACTTACTTTCGAACTTAAGCAGAATTGAACCGAACATCATTTGTCAAAAAATTGGTTGTCATAAAAGGCTGTCATAAATATATCAACATCAGGAATATTATCAGACCTTGCCTTTATAAATCCTTTGTCACACATACCTACACGGAATCAACTAACAATTTTTTTAGCAATTTCGATATTATTGTCAAGTCACATGTAGGTTATTGCCGTAAACGCTGTACTAAAGTACTATTCTTGAACAGCTATAACATTATGACGTCACAATTAGGGGTAACAAAGCGTTCATAGTCACGTGATTTTTATTTAAATTTTATCAACTTTTAATTGCTGATAATTAAATGGAAAAAATTGTTTTTTTCAGTTTTTCGCATGACACATCAATATAATTAATAACGAAATTTTATAAAACATTAAAAAAATCAATACATTTTTTATTTTCAAATGCCGAATTAAATGTGTTTGAAACTAAAATTTTAAAACATATAAAATACGTCTGTAAGGTATTGCCTAAGTATTTATGTTCATGACTAGGTACCTGGCAAGGAGGTGTAAACAGGTAAGTAAATATAAGTGACTGCACCGATCTGTTACCAATAAACCTCAAACACTTATTTTATACTAGCTGTTGCCCGCGGCTTCGCCCGCGTGGATCTCGTTTTATAAATAATTTAAATTTTACAATCCCATGGAAATGTCCTAATCAAGTTTCCCGTAGCGTACCTATATGTGGAGTTCTTAATCACGTCTATAACTTAGAAATCTCTATTTAATTTTAACCCCTTATATTTAAAAGTTTAGGGGTGACTGTGGCAAAATACTGAAGCACGTACCTATTTTTTTATACCTAACAGAAAGACTGGAACATCACTTTTCAAGTCTCTAACTTAGAAACTACCAAAATTCCCACGCAAATTTTAACCTCAATTCCATACAAACAGTACCCCTCCATTTTGCCGTTTTAGGGGGAAATTTTGTCCATTTCACTTAAACAGATCATTTTTACAATTCCTTATCATGAGCCTGTTTTTATACTGTTTAGTTCAGGAATGAGAAACTTTCCATAAAAAAAATTACCACTTCATTTTCCCCCTTTAGGACAGAATTTGTCCATTTCGTCTACACAGATCATTTTTTATTGTAATCCAAAATGTTTATACCTGTTTTCATATAGTCCTTTATATTTATCTCTAAAAATCCTTTCTTAGACGTCCTGAAAGGAATCCTTGTACCAAATTTTTAGTCTCTAGGAACAGTAGTTTTATATAACATTTTCGTATACAATTACAAAATCAAAAGCAAATAAATAATCAATGTAGAATTAACCGTCTAACTCAGAGCAAAGGTAGCGCGGCCGCTGCTCCGACTTAAGTGCAGATCAAGAAGACAGCGTTAGCGCGTTTTAAAAAACTTGTGACCCCATCCATCAAAGGCCATGGGTATAACTGCTTCTTATCTTTTGCCAAAAGTATTAATATTTGTTTTATTGCTTTATCTTTTTTTTGTACCAATGTGCCTGTTCACTAATATTCCACCTTGAAAATTGCGTTAGTCCCATACCAATTTCCATTACCCATTTTTAGGGGTGTGGAGGAACATTTCAAAAAAAAATATTGATGCAACTATTTTTCGTACATAACATAAGAAGCCCGTTAACCAATTTTCAGGCAAATTTCAAAAAAACATTTTCTCTGGTGGTAGAGCTCCAGTGAAGCAGCTCGCGGGCGTAGGTTCCACCGATTTCCTAATATTCTTGCCGCTAAATGGTAGTGTTCAGCACTATCGTGTTCCGGTCAGGAGGTAATGTACGGCCCTGTAATTTCTGGCACAGAGGCATAACTAACACCTTAGGCCTCAGAAGTGGTAATGCATCTGCATTTTGACCTTCTTTCACTTAACATCAATGTGAACTGCATGCTTGTTTGCCACTTTCACGTCATAAAAAACGGCATTAAAAACGGCCAAATACCCGCTCAAACTATCAACTCCTCTCTTAAAGGGGTTGGAGCAGATTTCTAAACAAAAAGTGTACATTTTAAGAACTTTAACGTTGTTTTCCTTAGTAACAAAGAGTCCGGATACCAATTGTTGACTAAAGTCCAATACAAAATTTTACCCCCTCTGTTAGGGGAAAGGGGCAGTTGTCCAAAAAAAATTATGTACGAAATTATTTAATAGGCTAAAAGAGTCCGCATACCAAGTTTCAACTTTCTACCTTGAAAATTGTGGAATGCTCCCTACAAATTGCCACCCCCTATAATAGGGGGTGGGGCAGATTTACAAAAAAAAAATATGTACGTAATTATTTGTTAGGCTCAAAGAGTCCACATACCAAGTTTCAACTTTCTACCTTGAAATTGTGGAATACTCCCTACAAATTCCCACCCCGTGATAGGGGATGGTGCAGATTTCCAAAAAAAAAATTAAATATCAAGTAAACGTTGTTTTTTTAGTAATAAAGAGGCCGCATATCAAGTTTTGGCTTTTCACCTTGAACACTGCGGAAAGCCCAATACAAATTTCACTCCCTCTTTTAAGGGGATGGGGGTAGATAAAATAAAAAAATATGTACTTATTGTTTGTTAGGGTCATAGATTTCGCATACCGAGTTTTAACTTTCTACCTTGAAAATTGTGGAATGTTCCATACAAACTTCCATCCCCTATTTTAAGGGATGTAGGAGATTTCTAAAAACAATAATTCAATAATAAGCAAATGTTGTTTTTTTAGTAACAAAGAGTCCGCATGCCTATTTCTGGCTTTCCAGCTTGAACATTGCCGTAAAGCCCAATACCTTCAAATTTCATCCCCCCTATTAAAGGGATGGAAGCAGATTTCTAAAAAAATTATGTACGTATTGTTTGTTAAACTCAAAGAGTTCACATACCGACACTTAACTTTCTATCTTGAAAATTGTGGAATGCTCCATACAAATTTCCACCCCCTATTTTAGGGGGATGGGGATAATATAAGGAGACAAAAAGTAGCCACCTCGTGGCTCAGGTATGGAATATTACTTTGGGGCAACAGCGTGGACGTTCACCACGTCTTTACGTTACAAAAAAAATGTATCCGTATCCTGACTAATATTGACAATAGAGACACTTGTAAACCGCATTTTATAAGCAATAATTTGTTAACATTGACATCTATATATATATTAGAAGCATGCAATTTTGTAAAAAAATATCCCGAGACTTTCAATATGCGAGATGAACAACCGCGACGATATCAAAGTCGCCAAAAAAACAAGTTAGAAATCCCCGCCTCTAAACTTAAGATATATCACTCAGGGCCTTATGCTATGTGCGTTAAAATTTTTAATAAACTACCAGGAAATATAAGAGAATCCAAAAATAGCCCAAATTTTATTAAAATATTAAAAGAGTATCTCCTCAAAAAATGTTAGGAACTATCAGAATATTTTGAAAACACTGATGACTGACTAAAAATATAAATATATAAATGCTTAAAAATGAATTGGTTTGCTCTCACTGCATTAAATGGATTGCAATACCCAAATAGGGTTCATTTGTGACATTCTAACATAAATGTAATATAATTATTGTAATTACCTACTGTAACAAATGAAAGCAATAAATATTGAGTATTGAGTATTTAAAGTAAGTACCTTAACTAATTGCAACAGCAATTGCAGAGATTAAAAGCAATAAAACAACATATACGGCTTTATAGTGTTGTTATTGATACTAAATTAAATGCTTTATATACAAAAATTATAATTTGCAATGTCAAAATGTTACACAAACACCTATTATAAATACAATAAAATTATTTTAATTAACATTTTTAGCTACTCATTGTAGCTTTATATAATTTAAATTTTCCTACAAATTTCTTGACTTCATCTTTGGGATATGGTTTGATAGCTAAACAAGTAGGTATATTCTCTGGCTGTTCTATCCAAAGCTTGTGAGCTATCGCATTCTCTTCTAGTTTGGCCGCTACTTTCTTCAATGATTCTTCATTTGGTACCTATAAACGTAAGTGATCTGTGACATTTAAGCACTGTGAATATAATAATATCAACATTATTCAAAAACAATGAGAAATATGCAAAGGCAAAAAATATATAATTCAAATAACATTTTATATAATGCAAATAATATTTTATATTATTTGAATTATATATTTTTTATTTAGCATCAATTTATATTAATGTTTTTTATTTCGTTTTTGTTTTTAGTGGCTCTGTTAACTGACACTATGTTTACCTACGTATTTTATAAGCTTATTTATGTTAATCTCCTTGTGTTATAAGAAATGCTTAAATTGTAAGTTGTATGTCATAGCTATTTATTACGTTGTTGATGATAGACCTGAGTCGATCGCGAGCGATAGAATCACTTTGATTGAATCAAGATCCAAACACAAGTGATCGGGTCGTGACGTACAAAAAAAGTCGATCATTTGGATCCTTTGGGTCATTGGGTACTTTGTTTCTCGTGAACTCTATTACATTACAAATAAAGTACACTTCAGTTTGTTTATAGTTTTATCAATCATGCTCCCCACACACCATGTAATCTAATTGTAAAATTTATAATAGTTGATGAAATACTTTACATATAATCCATTAGGTGTTGTTAAAATGAAAAATAGCCAGGGACATAATGTGTGGATCACGGTCTCGAGTCTCGCATCCTTATCAGATGGGTCTCGAATCACGAGAAACATGAGCTACAGTATACGTTTGAGCGAAATCGAGTCGCGATCCAAATGACCCAAGCGATCGAGTCACTTAGACTCGATCACCTTGTCAATGGGTCGCGATCGACCAGAATCCCGACGAAGGAGTGATCGACTCAGGTCTAGTTGATGACACAAAAAATTACTTGCTGCTAATAATAATTAGTAAAATCTTTATACCTCCTTGTCAAAACAGAATATTATTATTAAACCTAAGACACTTATGCAAAAAAGTTTGTGGCATTTGTGTTTTACCTAATAGGTACATAATAATGCATACTTTAAAAAAGACTATATGACTTACCTCTAAAACAACCTTATGCATGTTGTCCAAATCATTCAAGTACGTTATAGTGTGCTCATCATCTTTGAATACATGAAGTACAGCAGTAGATGCATGACATGCTTGGGCAACTAGAGCTCCAATGGACCAACCAAGTTCCTTAAGCAAGTCACTTCGAAGCAAAACATATTGTACTATTGTGTTAGACATTCTAACATTCAATTCATCTGTTGCAACTCGACACGATTATTTTATTAGAAATCTGCTAAAACATGAGACAAAGTTTAGGGTGATGTTATAATATGGATAGCTTCGAATATTTACCTCAAAATCTAGGACTTTATAATATTATACCACTTATTAATTAAACTCAGTGATCAGTCCATATTAAAGTCAGTATCTACCGAATCATTTTGGAATGAAAACATGAAAACGAGCATAAATAAACCCAATAACCAACCAAACCAAGTTGAGTACGAATGTTGTAGTGTTGTCGCAATAGTAATAGTCTATCGATAGTATTGTGAGCTATCGCGACTTCGAAAAAATAGTCGATAGCGCGATAGTAATATCTAAAATATCGCCATGCTGCAATACTATCGATACTATCAATAGTATCGAAAGTTAAAAATAAGCAATACTATTGCCAAAGATCAATAGTATCGATAGTATTGTTATAAACAATAGTCAATAAGTCAATAGTATCGATAGTATCGATACTATCGATACTATTGACTTATTTTTAACTATCGATACTATCGATAGTATCGATAGTATTGCAGTATGGCGATATTTTCGATAGTACTATCGCGCTATAGACTATTTTTCGAGGACAACTATCGATAGCGCAACTATCGATAGTTTAGCAACACCAAATTGTTGACATGACAATCATTGACCGTTGATGACACCATTGAGATATATACATGGAGAGGCCCTAGACTACCTACGATTTGGGCGATTTATTATTGCAGCCAAGAAGCTTGAAGATAAGAATGGAGTCCACACTCCATACAAAAGTTTGAGTGAAATACCTACACAGCTCTATCCTCCTCTTGGGGGGCCGACCTCTCTTTTTAGTGTGATCTGTGGTACTGCTATCTTTTTATTTATATCTCCTACGAAACTTTGTGAAAGAAACACCACAGTTACAGTATTACATGATAAAAATTACTGCATAATTTATTTACAACTTCTTAAATGTATTCAATATACTGTTTTAAAAATATTAATAATATATCTCATATTGACTATTTTGAGTTAGTGTATCAGTTGAAATTATACACCGACTTCTATGGACTGTACGGAAATACTTAGCACGGCAACATTGAATCTGCTTATCAGTAATGTCAAAACCAGATCGATCTAATGGCGGATGTTTTCTATTTAGTTTTTATGTTTTCGAAGTGTTTTCGATTGTAATTCGTGAAAGTTAGTAGCAATGGTAAATAATTGCATAGTCGGAGGTTGTGCTAGCTTATGGCACCCAGGAAGTGACCAAAGATTTCACGTGAACAAGTGTTTGAATCGTAATTTTTGTGTCGAATCACTGTAGACATATTCTTGTTGTATTTTCACTTGTCACACACATCTTGCTAAAAATATAAGTCAGTGTTATAAACATATTAATTAATGTTAACTTTAGTAATTTCTAATAGTCTTACATTGAATTACATTGATTTATGCCATTTAAAATAAGTTTGTTTTTATCATATCGTTATCAGTAGTTTTGAAGTAGTGTGACAATAAAACTTTATTAATTGGGAATGTTTTATAGAATCGACTTTTTTTGAAAATACGAACTAACATATAATATTTTCAATCAAACTAAGTAAACTATGCCCGGGTAGGTATATAATTTTCTCGTTGCTTGAGAGGCTAACCCGAGCGTGAAGTTACAAGTTGTATTTCATCCATAGATTTAAGTATATAATAAATCTATGATTTCATCCACGAAATTTTAGAACAATAACTTTAAGTATTGATAATTCTATAATGCAAGACGTTTGCAGAAATAATTTTTTTTAACGAAAGCAAATGATTATGTAATACTTTAATGTATACATTAAAATCTAAACTTACATTGTAAACCACTATAAACTTTGTTAATAAAATGATTATAATGGCTGTAAGTCCATTTTATTTTATCCCTATTCTCCTTAAGCTCAATTTAAAATCATGGAATCGTAGCTGTCTGTGGAATTCATTTCGCTATAGATTTCTGCAAGAATAATCAACTATCAAATAGAAATGTTTAATTGTTTTATATTATTTCGCATTAACACATGCTTGTGAAATATTTTTTAAAGAAAAATGGAAAGAAAAATTTGACTTCAGGCGAGACTCGAACTCGGGGCCTACTGGGAATCTAGTCCAGCCGCTCTTCCAATTGAGCTAGTGAAGTCCTGCCCGATTTGTCAAATCTTTCCTTCACATTTATTGCATTGCTTTATGGTAGCAGTAGCGCCATCTATTGCCAACTATTGCGAGTTCGAGTCTCGCCTGAAGTAAAATTTTTCTTTCCATTTTTCTTTAGAAATGTTTAATTGACAATTTGTATCATCGCCACACCCTTATAGTATCTACACATAGTATGATACAACGGAATATTTCAAATTTAATGTTTAATTATTTCAAGTTAAATGTACGACTCCGTCATTTCCGGCATAGAGGCATAACACCTTAGGCCTCAGGGGTGGTAACGCATCTGCACTTCGACCTTGGTCTTTGTGTGGGTGTCTATAGGCTGCAGTCATCACTTAACATCAATGTGAACTGCATGCTTGTTTGTCACTTCCATTACATAAAAAAAAATTGCGATTTACCACAATTCTTTGTTAAACACTTAAATTCAGAATTTTCACTTCATTCAAATGTTAATGACATTTCGTCTTAAAATTTGGGATTCATTGATAAATGCTTCATTATTGACAAGATTTTCAATCTTTTCCTATGCTCGGTTTCAATAAATTACCAACGCAGGTAGGCTTAAATAGCTTACTATCCGTTATCATTTGACATTTCATCCATACATTAACTCTCACAATCAACCGATCCTAAATATACGTACGGATGTTGGTAAGTTATTGGAACCCAGCCCTTGTAATGCCATCTTACCGGAAAGAAGAAGGTTTTAACGGACTGTTAGGGGCCGTTCAAGTATTACGTGAGCGCTATGGGGGGCGGGGGGGTCTTTGCTATGCTTATTTTGGATGACATGGGGGGGGTAGGGGAGTCTAGATGATGATTACGTCATCGGAAGTTATTTACTTATTACATCAGTAAAATCTAATCTATGTCCTAAATCTATTTTCTTATTTTTAAAAGTATAAATGTTATATTTAAAAAACAATACATTAATTGAAAAATGTTTACGTAAGCATGGGGGGAGGGGGTAAGAGCTTTGCTTACTTTTGCTGACAAGGAGGATGGGGGGTTAAGAATTGGAATAAATCTGCTAACGTAATACTTCAACGGCCCCTTATAATGGGGATGTTCGTATCAACTGAGATCTTCGAAATCCTTAACTATCACAGAGGCAGATCATCTTAAGCCTCAGGGGTGGCAACGCATCTGCACATTTACCACGGGTGTTTGTGTAGGTGTCTATAGGCTACAGTCGTCACTGAACATCCGTGCTGCGCGTTCGTCACCTTCGTTACATAAAAAAAAATATATATGTATATATATATGTTTTATGTGTCAAAATTGTGGGATTCTTATCATAGAGCAATCGGTAGCGTGCACGGGTGTTGGGAAGTTGTTTAATGCAATGTAAAGTGTTTTTTCGTGCTCCTCCGAGACTTCATAAGAAGGTCCTACTCCCCATTAGTTCACTGGACATCCCATCAACTTTCATATGGAACCATTTCATCATCGTCATCTTCCATAAATATATTCATTCACTATGTTAGAGATATATGAAATGAGCAGTTGTAATTATAATATTACTTGATCAATAGCGTTATAGTCTATAGCTGTCTCTTTGCCAAACGAAAAGAAAAATAAAACATTTTATCATCTTTTAAAAAAATCACAGTCTAACCCAGAAAAATTGTAACTTTATGGTCACCCTACTTAGAAAGAGATGGCCTGCCCCCGGAGAGAGAGATAGCTATATTTAGGTTTGTTTCAAATAGGTATGGAAAGTGTGGTCTCCATTTTTACCTTCAAGCTTCTTGGTTCTAGCACATCAACAATATTTGTAATATTTTATTTTTCGCAATAACACATAGGAGTATAAATTCTTTTCCATTTTTAACCGAGTTCAAAAAACGAGAAGATTCTCAATTCGGTTGGTAAATTTTTATTTTTTTTATGTATGTACGCGAATTTCGCCGAGATTTCAAGACAGATTTACATAATTCTTTGTTTGATGCGGAATAGTTTCGAATTGGTCCCATAAAAAATTGATTCAGATAGGCCCATCAGTTTTTATTTTATGAGCATTTTTTTACTTCCTTTCACCTCAGACTAAAGGATTATGAATAATAATATACTAGCATAGTGATCTGTGATGAATATACGGCGAGTTGTCATACAGTGCGTTGAATCCACTGACGTCCTAGATTGTCCTAATGCGCATGACAACAAAATGACAACAAGTGACAATGACACATTTACTCATCGAAGACACGAACGAACGAATCTTCATCATCCCTCCCTCAGCGCGGGAAGCGCAACAGAGGGGGGGATGGTTCGGGGATTGAGGGAATCCTCGTACCCCGGGCCTATCTGCCCCCGAGGCGTCGGGGGCGTGGTCCTAAATGGGGGATTGTGGCACGCGGGGAAACTCACTGAGAGAGGTATATATATATATATATATATATTTTTTTCCCTCCCCAACGTTATTCCCTCGCGTGCCGCTTACAAATGGTCTTGATTTAAAGAATTAAATATATTAACGTTCTCTATTGTGAGGGGCCACACGTCCGCGCCATCTCTTTGGCTTAAGCCGGGCGGCGCAGCCGCGGACTCGATCGGCAACAAGTTGCCGATCGAAGACACAACACAGCTTATTTACTCCTTCGTGGATATTTTTTTTTCTTTGATTTCGTAATGTCGTGTAATAATTTTGTATCGACACACCTAAGCAATTTAAATTAGGTATCTAATTGTCTCAGATTCTTCAGATTTTACCAATTTAACAGATGTGAACATTAATCTAATTGGCAATGCAGCAATAAACTAAAAAGTATTAAATAAATATAACTACGTTAAGAAAAACTGACTTCAAAACTGAAAAGTAAAAAATAGTTAATATTTAATTGTATTTATATACTACCTATTATTTATATGTGCTATTTACTAATAGGTTTGAAGTCGGTGCCAAGCCAAAATCACTAAAGTAGGCATTTCATTGTATTAAAACGTAACTTCACGCCTGTAATCTCCGAAGGGGTAGGCAGAGGTAAATGCATGAATTCAAGCATACATGCAAACACCCACGATTCGCCGGTTACGTTTTGTTCAGTGTATTAATTTGCTCGTATTCAAATTGAATTGATCAACATAATAATTATTTGTTTAAGGCTTAGTAAATAGCACAAATAAATAGTTTTAGATTATATTTATTAAGCTATTGCATAGCTTCTATCGCGGGCTTTGAGCGCGGGGGCCGAATTCAGAAATTCCGTAACGTAAAAACCTGACTCTCCCCACTCCGACGGGCACGGAGGTGGGGCTTTAAAATAAAATATATTAAAATATTTGTATTTTGTTGGGATTCGAACTCGGTGTCGTCGATTTATGACGGGATAGCGGCGTACTATTCTCACGTTGTAACCACTCGGCCACGGTGACTGTTACATAGGCGAACAAATTTTCTTGTTATTAAGTATGCTGCGGAGTTTTGGCGGGAACCTTGAAAGAGGCGTATGGTGCTCTTATTTTATTTCATTTTCTTGGTGTATTTTTAAGTTATATTGAATAAAGTTGGTGGCATTTTGTTTGATATCGGTTTATTACAGTGCCCGTGTATAGTGAAATAGAATAACAGTGCGAAAACACGGCCTTTCAGGTTGCCTCCAAAACTTCATTGTAAATGTTCTGGTAAAGTAGCCATCGCTTTACTCGAATAACTTGATTGTAACTCACTTAACTGACAAATTATACTTGATAACTTATATACTTGATACTTACATATTATACTTGATGACTATATTATACTTATTTTTTCGCTGCTTAAATAAATACGAAATATCGTTTTACTTGACACTGGCAATATGCGTAATAGCGATGCCAAAATAACAAAAAAAAAAAAAAAAAAAGTATGCTGCTGTCATAGATGTATAATACTAAAGATTGGCAATTGAGTAGTCAGGACGAGACCAAATTCTGATTACGTCAGTGTGCGTGACATGTGTTTGTGTGCGAGCAAAATAGTGCTGCAAAGACTTCAGATTTTAATATCGATATCGTTTTTTTATATTATGGATGTGGCAAACAAGCATGCAGTTCACATTGATGTTATGTGATGACTGCAGCCTATAGACACCCACACAAAGACCAAGGTCAAAATGCAGATGCGTTACCACTCCTGAGGCCTAACGTGTTATGCCTCTGTGCCGGAAATTACAGGGCTGTACATTACCACCCGACCGGAACACGATAGTGCTGAACACTACCATTTAGCGGCAAGTTTATTAGGTAATGCGGTGGTGCCTACGCCCGCGAGCTCCGTCACTGGAGCTCTACCACCAGTAAAAACTGATTCTAATTTTCCACATATCAACCAGGGAATATTTTTATATAAATAAAACTACAAACAAAATTATTTTTATTTTCCTCCAACCATAATTAATTTACTATAGAAATGCCGTAGACTTGGAAGAAATGGTGTGTTGCCTAGATCAGACACATTTTCTTTGGAGGTGCTGGGCACTAGCGATATATCTCTGTAGACTTAAGACGATACTTCCGTTTTGGTTTCATTGTTACCTGCCAACAAAAGTACCTATCATTTTGTATCTACTAACAACTGCAATGAATATGCATCACAATAGTGTATTGCGTCGAATAGTGTATCGCTACTCGACCGATTGAGGAAATTTGATGAATATAAGTAAATTGGTGACCCAAACATGAATACGTCAAGTAAAATAGTAAATTTTAAACAGGGGGGGCCACTTTCGGAAGGTAAATCAGAAAATTAAAAAAAAAATCGTAAACTGTGTCGTGTGACATATCAAATGAAATAGGTTGTTGTCAGCATCTCAGAAATATTTTTTTATAATTTTTGCATAAACTAATTTGAAGTTATTTAAGAAAAATGACGAAAATTTACCACCCCCCCCCCTTCTTCGAAACTACGGAACTTAAAATTTTGAAAAAAATGTGGAAAATAGTTCTCTGCCTATAGATTACTGGAAAATCTATAAGAAGTTTGAGTATTCAAATTAAATCGAAAATTCTTAATAATATAACCCCCCCTGCCGGTACCACCGTAACCGTTATGTCCCTGCATTTTAAATCTGTAATATTTTCGAAAATATTTATTTAAATTACGGAACCCTATACGACGACTAATACGACCATATTTCTCTTCATAGGTCGCGTCTGAGATGGCTTCCCATCCGACAGCGACGGTTTGTCAGACTTCTTTGTGTCCTTTTCTCTATTTTAAACGATCCAAATTCCCCCAACTACCTCAAAATTAATTTTAATATTCTGGGCGATTCTCGTAACTTCAACCTTCATTCATCTGAAAACTTACATCTTGCCACACCTTCTCATCGTAAGGGCTTTATGTCCAATTCTCTCACAGTTTCTGCAATTAGACTCTGGAATGCTCTCCTTGCTGATATTAGGAAGTCCTCTAGTAAGTTCGCTTTTAAGCGAAAGGTCCGGGAACACTTTTAGGTTGCTTTGAGACTTTTTCTTTTTCTTTGGTTCGTGTTTCTATTATATTTTATTTTGTTTATATATATATATATTTATATGAGTATTTATGTAAGTATGTGTAATATATACATAGATATATAAGTAGTTTATACCGATCCATATATATATGTATCTTATTTCACCGTTTTATATTATAAGCTTGTTTTTATTTTCCCCTTCTCATTGCACTACATAAAATATTTATCACTATCCAAAGGTTGACTGGGAGAGAATGCTTTTTAGCATTAAGTCCGCCGCATGTACGTAATTGTGCAAGAAATAATAAATAAAATAAATAATAAATAACCCTCACCACGCGATTTGAACTCGCACTTGTCCGGTTTTTTATATTATGGCATCGCTATCACGCGTGTTGCCAGTGTAAAAACGATATTTCGCAATAAGCAAGTAAAAGTCAGTTAAGTCAGAGTCAATCAGTCAATTTATCAGTCCGTCAGTTACAGTAATTCGAGTAAAGCGATGGCTACTTTACCAGAACATTTACTTACAATGAAGTTTTGGAGGCAATTTGAAAGGTCGTGTTTTCGCACTGTTATTCTATTCCACTATACACGGGCACTGTAATAAACCTATATCAAACAAAATGCCACCAACATTATTCAATATAACTTAAAATAACACCAAAAAATGAAATTAAATAAGATGTATACGCCTCTTTCAAGGTTCCCGCCAAAACTGATGACCAGATTGACTAGTTTTGTGATCTGTGCTCTGTGCCAGTGTTGCCAACTGCACCGTAATTATCATAGATCTACCACCTACCGTTCAAGGTTTATAAATACGGTAGCAAAAAACACCTTAATAAGTATTCGATCACTTAAGGGGGCCGTCCCTGAAAACGCGAGAATAGGGCCTTACGGTTTTCAATATATTATGAAATCCGCTACACTAAGCAACACTAAAAAAAATCTCAGACGCTCAATAGGTCTGCCAACAATAACACCGCGTTAGATTTTTGAGATCGACTTTAATTTTCTAGAAAAAAAATCATAAACATTATGAAAAACATCGAAATCGACCTTTTTTATTGGCAATATTTATACTATTTGCAATTCATATTTAAAAAATATTCTTGGCTTAATCGTGAGACAAAAGTATAAAGAATACAGTCACCGTTCGTTTCTTTCGTATAATTGAACAGAAAAACAGTAATATTCGTCTAAATATCATAAATTTTACGCATCCCGCTGTCCATACATTTTTCTATGGAGAAATCTCTGTCCATATTTCATTTTATAATAGAGCACGGCCGTCAACATTCGTGTCAAAATCAAGCAGTGCCAAACCAGTGTTCAAGGATAGCGCACGTCCGTCCGTCATCCGTATTTTCGATTGTTTTCTTGCTATGGGGTGGGGCGCGAGTATCGGATACAATTGCAAAGCCGTACTCTGACGACTACATGACAATAAAAAAAAAGGTAAATTAAGTATGTACCTAATTTATGTTTTTTTTCATGTAATCTAGAATGTGCGAAACAGGCTCCATTTCCGACACGCAGATCAATACAAACGCAATTGAAAATAATGAAAACGATGATGATCCTTTCACACATAGATAAGTGTTAGATCTAATCAAGTGCCTGCAAGTTCAAAAGGAACCAGGTACGGACGGTGTCTCCAACTGTACCATCTGAATTTTCTTCCCCTTATAGCCGTATTTATTAAGATACTTAACACAACTTTTAAATAGTTCTGTTTCCACCCTCGGGGGAAGAGGCCAATCAGGCCTCTTCATATAGGTTGACAAGTCGTACGAGTATAAAGTACGAACGTGTCATCTGCGCTCGTCTCTCTAAGTGTGAGATTCACAGATCGCACTACAATTGTACTTTGAACAAAGTACGCTAAGAACTGTCAAAACTCATACTTTACAATAGTATAAGCATACTTTGCGCAAAGTAAAGTCGTAGTGCGATCTGTAAATCTCACTTAGAGACTTTGCACGAGTAGGTGCGTCGCCTGATCCCAAACGAACAATTTGGTTTCCATAGATGCCACTCCGGTGTATATCAAGTACCAACATCGGATTACTGAGCACATGAAAATCGACATTAAGATGAAAGCTATAGGCAGAACTCATTTATCATAAGAGCCTCTTGCTTATTCAATACCTTAGCTAAGAAAAGGACAAGTTCCATGTTGGACCCGCGCCTTGTACACTATATTAAAAGATGGAGAATAAAACGTAGAATCACGGAAAATACTGTAATGGATTTTATGCGTCTTCTCTCAATATTGTACAAGGTGCATTCCAAAGCTCCGTACATTTTTGGAACGGCTCCTTTCACAATGTGTGTACAAAACATAAATTACAAAAAGCAGAATTAAGTTGTACAAAATTAAGGGTAATTACTCTTATAAATCTATAAATATAGGACTTACCGGCTTTGGTTATTTTAATGATTTTGTAATTTTCTAGTAAATACGCGTGACGTGCTACAGATTTTTTACTATATTTTTTTTTAATTGACTAGCCGAAATCATAGCTTATCAATGAAAATTATCAAACATAATTAAAATGTAAAAAAAACATGTTTTAGAGTGAAAAAAGAGCTTTAATTTCTATGAATTTTAATTTTCTTTTTTTAAAAATGTTTATAACATTTTAATTTAATTTATTTATTTATTTCCTTTCGATATTGACTTATTCAATATTTCCGTGCGTAAGCTTAAACACTTACATAGTTAGCAATATAGTTTTAATTATTTGATTGCGCTATTAACTCTATATGAAACTATGCGTGCGTTTGTATTTCTTTTTTGTAATTAATTTTGTTTTTCTAATCTATTCTACTTTTGCAAAACATGAATAACCGATTCGAATACCTACTTCTAATCTTATATGTGGTTCATATCTACAGGTATCTACAGGTTTATTTATCTCTGTAAATAGCTGTTTGTTACCCTGAAATTGTAAAAATAAATGAAAAATAAATACGGGACTTTATCTCGGGAAATGAAGATAGAATCATGTCACGTGTTTTAAAAGATGAATGTGCAGTTTTATAAGAGACTAACGGGTCATTACTTAAGTAATAAATTTAAAAAGAATAGAGTGGTAAAATGAAAACAACTACATTAGCAGTACGCAAATGTAACATAAAAAAATTGCTTCAGAATGATTGCAATTAACCAATATTTTATAGTAATAATAGATGAAAATAATATATGAAATGATTTTATGTAGTTTTATTCTAATCAGGGTCAATAGCACTAAGAAAAAAATATATGCATTACATTTTCTAAATCTCTCAGAATTATGAAATGAATACACCCATAACGCTTACACTAAGACCGCACCTTAAAAAGGTTGCGATAAACTATGGCCCAATATATTGCGTGTTTTTGTGTCGTTCTTAAATATTCTACGGAGGTAAGCAGGCGATGGATACGGTAATTATGTCAGTTCTTGTCACTTCCTAGCGTACGTGTACTATACTGCGTGATTTGTTTGTGTGAGTAGAAAACTTCTATGTGTGTGTTCAAAAATAAATCCCCAGAGATATTATACGAACAAAGTTGGTAAGAAGAAGTAGTGTGTATTTCAATTTAAATGATTACTCGGAACTTTATAATTCGCCGTGTTAATTTCATTTTTATTTAACTTGATACGTACTTTCTTTTGTCATACTTTTTAGTTTTAAAAATGGACAATGGACAGTGATAATCTCAGTCGTCCGTCACCGGGAGGTGACAAAGGGGGGCAGCTGCCTCTCTCTAGAAATAAAAAGCACTACAATTTACAGTAAAGACTGATATATGTGCCATAAGCATATGTACTAACCTGGCCCCTCTAGAGCCAACCTGGGGTCTGCCCTCCCCTGTAGTCAAGCTGCCCCAAATGCTAAATCGTTAACTGACACCCTTGGTGTTTAATGACAGCGCTTCTGAACGAGAAAATAGTCAAATACCAGCCAAAAGAAAGCGTTAAAAGCAGAAGTTCCGGGAGGAATGGATGCTTAATAAAGAATACTCACAGTATTCTTTATTAAGCTGGCTTCGTAAAGATAATATAATTAAAACTTATCTAAGCCATTATTATCATATTGGTAATAGTTTCAGTGACGAAAGTTGTGTAATGAAACGCCACAAATAAGGAAACAGACACGGTAATTTTACCGTATTTCAAATTAAAGGTACAACATAATTAGAGAAAATCTACCGTAGTTTTAGATTTCTACCGTCAAATCGATTTCGGAGTTGGTAACACTGCTCTGTGCTGTCAATTGCAGGCATGGGCGTTATCACCTTTTTGACGTACCGTTACATAACCGTTATGAAGTTTTTATATCGTTATGAATATCCGTTTTCACATAACAATATGAAGCGTTCAAAAAAAAAAACAAAAAAAAACTTTGACTGAAGGATGAGGCGGTATGGCTTTATGACTTAGTTCAACAACGAATAAAAATAAACTTACGATTGACAGTTGACATTGATTGGCATCTGATATTGGCATATTTGACATTGACATTAGTACCGCGGCGTTCGACGTTCGCGTCATTCGAACTGATTTTTTTAAGATTTAAATGGCATCGCTGTTACGCTTAATGCCAATGTCAAGCAAAAGTTAGAATCAGTCAGTTAGTCAATTATTTAATACTAAGTCAGTAAGTGAGTAATAATCAGTAATTGAAGTAAAGCGATGGCTACTTTACGAGAACATTTACATTGCATATTGTAATGAACGTACAATTGTCTTTTTTCGTGAAATAAGTCCATACCTCATTTGCTTTACGAGACATTTTGTTATATAATCGATATTTTATCAAAAATAAACTTGTAATTGATTGATAATTAATACATTGTATCCTCGTATTTATTTTATTTATTATTCGATATGAAATATCGAAAACAAGGACCAAAGGACGTCAATTAATCATTCGATTTTTTTTCTGTTTCATTAGCAATAGTAACAATCATCTAAGACTTGTTGTGTTAAGTTCTAGTAGGTTATTGGGTTTTCAGAATCTAATCCTACTTAGTGAAATAAAACTATGAGATTTAAATGTAGATGCAACCTCCTGAGGTCTAAGTTGTACCAGAAATGGCAGGGTCGTACATCATGTGAATACGATAGCTATGAACGCTACCATTTAGCGGCAAGCAGATTAGATTACGTGGCCTACGGCCACAAGCTCCGTCACTAGAGCTCCACCATCCTTTAAATACCACCTCAAAAACATGTCGATAAAAGTCTATTTTGGAAAAAAATGGTTACGATTTTTTTTGAGTATCGATCGAACTGCCTTAAATTAGCTTTTTTTTACCTGATCTTCGACTAGAATCGATTTCATAAGTCATTATTTTTGGCAAAGATCGCCATCCCTATACTTTTTTCTTGAATGGCTAATTTCTTATCCAATAGGACGCATAGTCCTTCCCCTACACGTTAAACATAACATCCAATAGCAACACGGTCGTTTTAGAACTACAATAACCGCGAAATCCAAGACGTCAAATTCTGTCCATCTGCCGGGGAGCCACAGCCACGGGGGGGTCGGGTGACCGAATAGATACCGGCCACACTCCTTACGTTTTACTTTTGCAAAGGAGATGTTGCAAAAGTGTATGGACCTCCGGCCATGTATTGTACACAATATAATTAAACAGGCAAAATCAATATAAAAACGTTTTTACTGCATATTTTCACTTATTTAGCTTTGTTTGCAGTTATAAAACATTATTTGCAGTTAGAATTGCAACATAAAACCAACATGGCGAATATGGCGGACGATGTCATTTACACATTTTCCTTTTTTAAATTGTTTTTTGATTATCTAGTACTTGAAGAAAAAAAATATTATAAATACTATCGCAATCGATTGATACCAAGCGTTGGCTGTATCGCCACCGTGTTGAACATGGTTGAAAATGATAAAAATCGTTTGAATTAAATGTGGTGGTAACTCTAAAATATATTCTTGATTAAATTAATTGTATTTTTTTCGGATTCTGCTATAATTTACCCATTTTTTGAGGACATGTACGAACCAGGGCCGAGCTCGCAACATCTCCTTTAGACTTGTGCAAGCTAACATTGACGTATAAATATTGCGTAATATAACAGAATTCACACACCTTACGCCAATCACAGATGTTACATTTCAAGTGCGCTTTAGGTTTGCACAAGTAAAACGTAGCGTGTGTGGTCACAATATTTGCACAAACTCATAAAACAATCGTCGTTTGCTTATTATAATAAAACGGAAGGTGAGTGGCCAGCATAACCACGTATTAAAACAGAATTCTGTCTCTCTAACAAGTTTCAAACGCACAAATCATACGTAATTTTAGAATTAAAAAAAAAATCCTGCGCGTGTTTTATTGCGAATAATAAAAAAATACAATCAAACGTCATTGTTAGTTTATGCAAGCCTAGACTTTCGTAACTAAAACGTAAGGTACTTAAGGACTTGTAGATTCTATAAAAAAAAAATTATATTATATAACTTTCAAAATTAATACTGCCTCAGTAGCGTAGTGGTAGCAGGCCACTACTATTACGCTGGAGGTCCTGGATTCGATTCCCGGGTCGGGGACTATCAGATATAACGGTTTAAAATCCTTTATCTCTGCTTCTATTGGGATTTTTCCATTTTCTGGAAGTTTCCCAGTACCCCGGAGTATGGTAATGTGCCCGGAGATGGCAACAGGTTCGCCACCTGTTACATGGGCCAAAACGTAACCGGCGAGTCGTGGGTGTTTGCATGTATGATTGAATGCATGCATTTACCTCTGCCTACCCCTTCGGGGATTACAGGCGTTAAGTTACGTTTTTCAAAATTAATAAACCTTAATTTCTTAAAAATAAAGTTTAAATTAGAAAGAGAGAATATTTTTTTTATTGCCGCGTCAAAGAATAGGTAACAATACTTGCCGCGTTATGGTTACGGCACGTTTTCAAGTTATGAATGTTATGATTTAAATAAATAATCCTTAATGCCTGGAGAATAAAGTTTAAGTTTGAAAAACTAAAAGAGTTTCTGTTCTCGTTTGCGGTTTGATATTCATACTATCTCACTTTACGCATTACATCGCCTTTAATCAGACAGAGAGGAGGCGAATATGGCTTTAACTGCCGCGTTATGGTATGGCAAGTTTTCAAGTTATGATTTAAATAAATAGACCTTAATTTCTTCAGAATAAAGTTTAAATTAAAAAAACTGAAAGCGTTTCGGTTTTCGTTCTCGGTTTCATATTCATACTGTCTCACTTTACGCATTGCATCGCCCTTAATCAGACAGAGAGGAGGCGAATATGGCTTGGCCGCGTTATGGTTATGGCAAGTTTTCAAGTTATGAATGTTATCAATGTTATGATCGTTATGATGTTATTTTGATATTGTAAATATGAGTTGGAAAACGTTGCGAGCGTTTTCAAGTTACGCTGTAGTTGAGCGTTTTTAATATATCCGTTTTCTATGAGGCATATCGGTATGGTATGGTATGGAAGTATAACTAGTTTTTGTTATGTTTTGATATAACGAACCGTGTCTAGTCAATTGTCAATCAAATCAAACCTCAACCTCTGCGACTGCAAGTTGTTTTCATAGTTGTTTCATTAACCTAACTCGAACGAATTGAATAATTAATCCATTTAATCGTAACTGCAGTGATTCCTCCTAACAAATTATGGCTTCGGGATTAGAGAATTACGTAAACCAAACAGTGTCGGTAATAACATCAGACGGCCGAAATTTCATCGGCACTTTGAAAGGTTTTGATCAAACAATAAACATAATATTGGACGAATCTCACGAAAGAGTGTTCTCTTCGACGTCTGGAGTGGCGCAAGTTGTACTAGGACTTCACATAATTCGTGGAGATAACGTAGCAATCGTCGGTCAAATAGACGAGTCTATTGACAGCAGACTGGAGCTCGGGAACATAAAAGCTGAACCATTAGGGTCTATTGTACACTGATATTATTTAGGTATACTAATAAATAGGTTATTTTTAATGAACTTGTGTATAATTTATACCCATTCCCTTGAGACAATGGAGGTTAGTGTTATGTTTTTACAAATATTGGATATAAATTTTAATGCAATCCACTTAGTGAATTGTGAAGTTGACATACTGTTAAGATACATTTAATTTAATTGATGATGACCCTAGTACTTTATATAATTTCTAGAAATGCCCAAGAATTTAATATACAGAATGAAGAGTTTTATTTTTTTTAATGTAATAAAAGTGGCAAACAAGCATGCAGTTCACATTGATGTTAAGTGATTACTGCAGCCTATAGACACACACACAATGACTAGAGGTCAAAATGCAGATGCCACTCCTGAGGCATTAGGTGTTATGCCTCTGTGCCAGAAATTACAGGGCCATACATTACCACCTGACCGGAACACAATAGTGATGAACACTACCATTTAGCGACAAGTAAGTATATTAGGTAATGCGGTGGTGCCAACGCCCGCGAGCTCCGTCACTGGAGCTCTACCACCAGTAAAGTTTGAGATAATACAAGCCTTGTGTTACACTAGTGGATGGGTAATCTTTGTTCATATTTTTTTATGAAGGTAGCAAACGAGCATGCATATTACATTAACGGTAAGTGAATGTTGCAGTATGTCAAACTAGAGGTCAAAATGCAGATGCAAATTCACCCGAGGCCTTAGTTGTGTTATCTGTGTCATAGTAATTACAGGGGCCAATTCAGTGTGGTTTTAAATAGATAGGCAAATTGATAATTGATCTTAATTCATTTAATACTTTTGCAATGTAAACAAGTATTGTTTCTTGTATGTTTCTTTTTAACCCTTCAAAGAACGTAAAGCCGCTGGTGGCTAGACACAATTGAAAAACAATTGTCTTCTTTTATAAAAAAAAGAAAATCATTGTCATAGTTTTCTCATGACTTGACAGGTTAAGGAAGGTGCCGCAGAAGCATGCAGCTCATATTGATGTTAAGTGTTGACTGCAGCTTATAGAGAGAGGCACAAATTCCAGAGGTCGAAAAGCAGTTGTATTGCCACCCCTAAGACCTAAGTTGCTATGTCTCTGTGATAGATATTATAAGTCCATACATTATCATCTAACTGAAACACAACGTCCCAAATGTTAGTGCTCAGCACTAACATTGGGGCAGATAGATTAGGTAATGTGGTGGTGCCTACACTTACCAGCGCCATCACTAAAGCTCTACAATCAGTAAAATGTAAAACAAAAGACTTGATGAATATAATTTTAACATTTTATTCTAATTGTCTCTTTACAATAGCATAATAATATTAACAACATAATTATTATCTATATTCGCATGTATATACAGGAACACTACAAGTAAAAATAATATAATAATTGCTATAGTACATAGCTGGAATTGAACATTTTCCAATAGTGACCATTTCCGCCAATATTCATCCAAACAATTTTCCTTTTTACCTACAGAAACCAATTTTCGTTCCATTAAAATTTTAATAACTTTGAAAAGGAAACTAACAATAACATCAAACAAATAAAGCTAATAATTAGCAATTAAAAAAACACTGTATACAATGTAGTACATTGCTAAGACTAGTAAGTAGGTTTGTGTCACAAGCATATCTTAATCTTAATACGTACTAAAAGTACATAGGTGATCAAAAGTTTGATGCCCCAGTTAGTCCAGCCTTGTGTGACCACTGCTCTATTCAAGAGTTGTAGGTTCGATAGGATAAATATTTATATGGAACATAGATATGTGTTTTAATATATAATCTATGATCTATACAAATAAATAAAATGTTTGTAATATTACAAAATTTAACAACATTGTCTGTCTGTCTGTTTGGCGGGACTAATCTTGGGAACGGCTTTACCGATTTTGACGGGCACAAATAATAGAATTTGAGTGTCTCCGATTTTGACGGGACTTTCACTGGCAGATAGCTGATGAAATAAGAAGTAACTTAGGCTACTTTTATACTATCTGCGCCCACGACTTCATCCGGGTAGATATTTTTTCTCACGTGGACGAAGTCGCGGGCACAGCTAGTCTATATATATATAAAAAAAGTCGGGTTTGTTACAACACTTATAACTCGAGATCTGCTGGACCAATTTTGATGGTTTTTGATTTGTTGGATTTGTCTCCGCCCCGAATAGCAGAATACATCTTAAAAATAAGAAAAATTGAAAAATGCGTTATTTTCCCTAAAAGTTCTATCAATTCTTTAGTTACGGAGCTGTCAATTTTTTTTTAAATTAATTTGTGGCATCGCTATTACGCATATTGCTAGTGTCAAGTAAAACGATATTTCGTATTTATTTATGAACCGTTAAAGTTAGTATATTATAGTCAGTCAATTACTTATTAAGTATGTCAGTCAAGTGAGTTACAGTCAAGTTATTCGAGTAAAGCGATGGCTACTTTACCAGAACATTTACAATGAAGTTTTGGAGGCAACCTGAAAGGTCGTGTTTTCGCACTGTTATTCTATTTCACTATACACGGGCACTGTCATAAACCTTTATCAAACAAAATGCCACCAACTTTATTCAATTCCACTTCAAAATACACCAAGAAAATGAAATAAAATAAGAGCACCATACGCCTCTTTCAAGGTTCCCGCCAAAACTCTCAATTTTTGTTATTTTTTTTTTGTTAAATTCTGTAAGTATTGATTGACATTTATGCATGCGTTCATAAACTATTTAAAATGTATACATAAATTATTATGTGTATTGTTATTTTTTTAAAAATTGTAAAGTATTACGCGTGCGTTTAGAAATGTGTAATGAATACTTAATCATTTCAATAAATGCTAATTTGAAACTATTCTCTATCTTCTATCTTTTTTAGGCTTCCGTAACTAAAAGGTAAAAACGGACCCTATTACTAATCCTCCGCCGTCTGTCTGTCCGTCCGTCTGTCTGCCACCAGGCTGTATCTCATATACATTGATAGGTAGCTAGAAAGCTACAATTTTCAGAAATTATGTATTTCTGCTACCGCTATAACGACAAAATTAAGTACAAAAAATAAAAAATGAAAATATTAAAAGGTTCAAGGGGGCATACAATAAACGTGTTTTTTTTTCATATATTTTTTTCTCGATATCAATAATAGTAGCAAGTAGACGCCTCAAATTGTCACAGAATTTTTAGGTATTTGGTAGAGTTAGTGGGTGTTGGTGGCATTGGTGGTGTTGGTAGTGGTGGTTTTGGTGGCGTTAGTTGCGTTAGTGGCTTTGGAATTCAGAGCATAGGTAGCGCGGCCGCTGCCCCGACTTAAGTGCAGATCAAAAAGACAGCGTTAGCGCGTTTTAAAAAACATGTGACTCCCATCCATCAAAGGAAATTGGTAACACTGCCTCTTATCTTTTGCCAAAAGCATTATTATTTGTTTTATTTATAGATACTGCTTTATCTTTTTTTTTTGTACCAAAGAGCCTGTTCGCTAATATTCCACCTTGAAAATTAAGTCCCATACCAATATTGATGCAACTATTTTTCGTACATAACATAAGAAGCCTGTAAACCAATTTTCAGGCAAATTTCAAAAAACACATTTTAGGCTTAGATACCACCGAATTACCTAATATACTTGCCACTAAATGGTAGTGTTCAGCACTATCGTGTTCCGGTCAGGTGGTAATGTACGGCCCTGTAATTTCCGGCACAGAGGCATAACACCTTAGGCCTCAGAAGTGGTAACATTTTGACCTCTGGTCTTTGTGTGGGTGTCTATAGGCTGCAGTCATCACTTAACATCAATGTGAACTGCATGCTTGTTTGCCACTTTCACGACATAAAAAACGGCATTTAAAACTGACAAATACCTGTACAAACTATCACCTCCTCTTAGAGGCTTGGGGCAGATTTCCAAAAAAAAAAGTATATATTTTAAGAACTTTAACGTTGTTTTCTTTAGTAACAAAGAGTCTGGACACCAATTTTTGGCTATTTTAGGGGGTGGGACAGATTTCTTAAAAAAAATAATTCAATAATAAGCAAATGTTGTTTTTTTTAGTAACAAAGAGTCCGCATACCTATTTCTGGCTTTCCAGCTTGAACATTGCCGTAAAGCCCAATACCTTCAAATTTCATCCCCCATATTAAAGGGATGGAAGCAGATTTCTAAAAAAAAATGATGTACGTATTGTTTGTTAAACTCAAAGAGTTCACATACCGACACTTAACTTTCTATCTTGAAAATTTTAGGATGCTCCATACAAATTTCCACCCCCTATTTTAGGGGGATGGGGATAATAAAAGGAGACAAAAAGAAGCCTATGTTCTTTCTCAAAGTCAACTCTATCTCTGTACCAAAGGATTATGGCAAGATTTGTACAGAAAAAATGAAAAAATGGTACACGGTAAAACAGCATGGAAATATTATCCAGTGAACTTATACAACATTTCCTGATACTTAAAATATTTTTAACTCTCCGGAATAAAAAGTTTGAAATTGAACTTTAGTATGGAGTGCTTCTACTGTTGTTAGGAAAGACGATTTTTATTACGGTGATTTAAAAATAATTTACATACCAGAAAATGTTCTTTAGGTTCCCTAGATATGTATATGTATCTTCACGCCAGGTCCCTAACGGGGTAGGCAGAGAGTGTAGAGCGCCAGACATCCCGGTTCTGACAAACCTTTCGTGCCTTGTCTACCTTCATCATTCTCTTCATACATGCACGCCGATTCCTAAGACTTTTGACCCTACCATCAGACAGAACTCGACCTATTTGGTCATGGTAGGTCAGCCTTGGTCTTCCTGGGCCTCTGCAACCATCCACATTCGCATTGTATATCTGTTTAGTCATTCGCTCATTCGACATTCTTTCTATATGCCCGAACCATCGGAGCATGCCTTTTTTCATTTTTACACCGATACTATCATTCACACAAAGTCTCTTTCTTACATCTAGATCTAGTTCCCTAGATAATATTTCTGATCCGTTTTACTTTGTACCTCTTTTTAACTTTTTTTGTACAAATCAATGTATGAAACTTGCCATGATTCTTTCATCAAAATCGGTTCTCTCGTTTGGACGTGAAAAGGTAACAGACAGACAGAGTTACTTTCACATTTATAATATTATAGTAGGGAAGTAGGGATTAGTAGGGATTTACTAATAGGTTTGAAGTCGGTGCCAAACTTCACGCCTGTAATCCCCGAAGGGGTAGGCAGAGGTAAATGCATGAATTCAAGCATACATGCAAACACCCACGATTCGCCGGTTACGTTTTGTTCACTATATTAATTTGCTCGTATTCATATTTAAGTGATTAAAATATTATTATTTGTTTAAGGTTTGGCACCGACTTTAAACCTATTAGTAAATAGCACATATAAATAATAGGTAGTATATAATTACAATGAAATCATTATTTTTTACTTTTCAGTTTTGAAGTCGGTTTTTCTTAACGTAGTTAATTTATATTTATTGAAAATTGCATTGCCTGTCCAGTTTCGGTAATACATCAAAATAAAAAGTGTACGTCATAATGGCGGGCAATTGACATTTGACATTTATAAAATTGTTGATTTTATTTCACGAATTATCAAAAATACGAATTTTGCGGATATTGTTCTCGACTCAGAAAAATATTTAATGTGTATATATTATGCCGTAACGAGTAGGACGTGCGCGGCGGAGAGCGCAGAAAGGTCTAAGCGTGAGCCCGCTTGGAGCCTCCGTCGGTGCAGATCTTGGTGGTAGTAGCAAATACTCCAGCGAGGCCCTGGAGGACTGACGTGGAGAAGGGTTTCGCGTGAACAGTAGTTGCTCGCGAGTCAGTCGATCCTAAGCTCAAGGAGAGATCTTATGTCGATGATGCGTGTTTATTCTTATTAATATTTATATTGATGTGATAAATAACGCCCTTTGAGCGAAAGGGAATCCGGTTCCTATTCCGGAACCCGGCAGCGGAACCGTTTCAATAATCGTTCCCTCGTTTTTAAGCGAGTGTTCGACGGGGTAACCCAAAGTGGCCTGAAGACGCCGCCGAGGGGTCCGGGAAGAGTTTTCTTTTCTGCCTGAGCGTTCGAGTTCCATGGAATCCTATAGAAGGGAGATATGGTTCGGAACGCGAAGAGCACCGCATTTGCGGCGGTGTCCGGATACTCTCTGCGGACTCAAGGTCCGTCCAAATTCAGGTGAGGGATGTACGTGGAGATGTCGCGCCGGTTCGTACCCATATCCGCAGCAGGTCTTCAAGGTGAAGAGCCTCTAGTCGATAGAATAATGTAGGTAAGGGAAGTCGGCAAATTGGATCCGTAACTTCGGAATAAGGATTGGCTCTGAGGACCGGGGCGTGTCGGGTTTGGACGGGAAGCGGATGCGGCCGGTGCCGGGCCTGGTCGATGCTCGTGCGTGACACGCGGAAACGCGGGTCGCGTGCGGGCGGAATCCGGACCCGCGTTCCGGCCTTCCGCGGATCTTCCTAGCCGCAAGGCCGCGTCTAGTGCGCGTCTCGTGCGCGCGTCTCGGCGCGGTTCTGTACGACCGCCGTTCAACGGTCAGCTCAGAACTGGCACGGACAAGGGGAATCCGACTGTCTAATTAAAACAAAGCATTGCGATGGCCCTCGCGGGTGTTGACGCAATGTGATTTCTGCCCAGTGCTCTGAATGTCAACGTGAAGAAATTCAAGCAAGCGCGGGTAAACGGCGGGAGTAACTATGACTCTCTTAACCATGATGTAGATATCAGGTTGGGGGCAGGGTTCGGGCACTTGTTCCGACCACGGCCTACCTCCTGCATTACTTTTTGTGCGTTCAATACACGAACGCTTGAGAGATACCATTTCAACGATGCATCTGGTGAGATGAAGTCAATAACGCTTATGGAGCCGATCCTATCCTCCCTTCAGGCTAGGGTCTCCATCGCGGTAGGTTAGGGCTTCCTATCGGTCCTTTCCGAACCCGCGGCTCGCCCTAACGGGTATTAAGCGTGAGTTACTCCAGTGTTGGTATGTTGTACCGGTTTCGTGGTGCGTCGGTTAACCGCGGGACTGGGATCATGCACATCCGACACTGTAATGGGGTAAGCTAGCTGCAACTAGTGACGCCCAACTCCTACCTGTAGCCTGCTCGTGGCACCGCTGCTATTAACTAATACAGGAGGGGGGGACAGCCTAAAATACGTTGACCTGGTGAAACCGATACGGGTTGATTTCCTCGCTGGCTGTCTTGATTCATAACGAGGACATACACCTTCTGGCGCATACAGCCCTTCTCTAGGTCTTTGACCGGGAGCGCGCTTTTATTGCCTACGCCCGGGGGGTAATGCCCTCGAATAGTAGAGCTCTGATGTGGGACCTTGTGTTCCAAAGTCTAGCAGTTACCGTTGGGTAGAGCTTTTGTGATAACTGTGGGCGAATAGGGGCACGGGGGCTAGCACCCCTCGTGCTCCTACTTTTTGAAAACCGCTATGAGTACCCAGAATGAAAGGGTCCCCACTGGTCTCCCACCGGAGCCGGTGAGCGGGGCTCAAAATATTACGGCTCGTCGGGCGGCGAACTCGTCTGAAGAGATGGTCGCTGGTGAGACTTGCCCAGTATGTGGAAGAGTATTTGCGAACTTACGGGGTCTGGGCGTGCACAAGCGGCGCGCTCACCCCGTTGAGGCAAACAAAGAGGCTGCTCCGAAGGAGTTGAAGCGCAGGTGGCGCACTGAGGAACTTGAGTTGATGGCACGCGTGGAGGCACGTATTTTGGTGGAGAAGGGCAGTTGTGGGAACATGGAGTTAATGGAGCGCCTGCAGAATTTTGGCAGGTCGCTGGAGGCAGTCAAAGGCCAAAGGCGAAGCACCTCATACAAGGAGCTGGTGCTTAAATGCAAGTCCGAATATGACATGGTACAGAAAACGACGCTCCCCCCCGCTGCTCCTTTAACATCGGAAGTGCGAGCGCAGCCGGAGATTCAGCTTGCCGAGGAACACCCGCCTAGCGTAGAAACCCCTGCAGTGACGCCCCCAAATGAGCCTGAGAGAGATCCGATCCTCGCTAAACTCCTTGCGAGGGCAGCGCGGAAAAGACTCAATCAGTGCTCCGCGGGGGCTGCTGCTGGTCGGCCTAGATCGAACGATACTGCTTTTACCGGCCAAGACAGACGGAGAATGGAGTACGCGAGAGTGCAGGGACTTTATCGAAAGTGCCGAAGTCATGCGGCCGCAGAGGTGATTGAAGGAGCGTATGGCCAACAGAGACACCCCCTGGCAAAATTAGAGGCATATTGGCGCCCAATAATGGAACATGTGTCGAATGCAAGTGGGCCAGGGGATAAGGATATAGCAGCATTAAGGCGCAGCAGCCAGCCTGAGGTGGTCACGCGGGACTTCACGCCCCTGTGGTCTCCCGTCTCCGTTGAGGAGGTTCGGGAGTCACGCATTGATGGTAGAGCCGCTGCCGGCCCGGATGGCATTCGCCCCTCGGAATGGCGTAAGGTCCCGGAATGCGCGATTGCGGCTCTGTTTAACGAATGGATGGCCGAGGGTACCATACCTGACTCACTACAACAATGTCGGACAGTCTTTCTCGCAAAAAATGCTGAGCCGGCGGGACCGGGTGACTACAGACCGATTACGATCGCGTCTGTGGCACTCCGTCATTTCCACGCCATATTAGCGAAGAGGCTGCTGGCTTGTTGCCCCCCTGATGTACGACAGAGAGGTTTCATCTGTGCGGACGGCACCATGGAGAATACCGCGGTGCTGGATGCTGTACTGGGGGATAGCAGGAGGAAGTTGCGTAAGGCGCACGTGGCAGTGCTCGACTTCGCCAAGGCTTTCGATACGGTTTCCCACAGGGCGCTGATCGATATGCTGAAAGCGAGGGGCCTCCCGAAGGCTTTCTGCGACTATCTCGCCCGAATTTATGGGTGCGCGTCCACGACGCTGACCACCCGGGGCGAGGTGTCTGCTCCTGTAAAAGTGGGCCGGGGGGTCCGTCAAGGCGACCCCTTATCGCCGATTCTCTTTAACCTGGTTTTGGATCTGATTCTTGCGTCCCTTCCACCAAGCGTCGGCTATTGTTTGGAGGGCGAGCGAGTGACTGCTCTTGCCTACGCCGACGACTTGGTCCTGTTCGCAGGTTCACGTGTGGGAATGCAGGAGTCGATCGACCGGGTGAATGAGGCGAGCGCGAGAATGGGTTTAAATCTGAGTCCCTCCAAGAGCTGTGTGCTTTCGTTGGTGCCAGACGGGAAGCGCAAGAAACACCACTACCTGACCGATAGAATTTTCAGAATCGGCGGTAGGCTAGTTAAGCAGGTGTCTTGTGTGGAACGCTGGCGATACCTTGGAGTAGACTTCAGCGCCACTGGATGCGTGGTGTTAGAGCATTCGGTGCGGGAGGCCCTTAGAAACATCACCAAGGCCCCTCTTAAACCTCAACAGAGGCTTGAGATCCTAAGGACGCACCTCATCCCTAAGTTCCTTCACGGTTTCGTGTTAGGTAACATCACGGATGATCGACTGCGAATGCTCGACATTGAGATCCGGAAAGCAGTACGGAATTGGCTCAGGCTCCCTGCGGACGTTCCAACTGCCTACTTTCACGCCTCGGCCAAGGACGGAGGTCTAGCGATACCTGCGCTGCGGACATGTGTCCCCGATCTCGTGGTACGAAGATACGGGGCGCTACGTTCGTCGCAATGGTCTGCGGCGAGGGCCGCCGCCAAGAGCAAAAAGATCCGGACGAAGCTGAGGTGGGCTAGCGGGCAGGTTCGCAGGTTCTCGAAAGAAAACCCAGTCACGCACATACCATCCGTGCAGCTGTTCTGGCGTGAAGGACTTTATGGCTCGGTGGACGGGTTCGAATTACGCGAATCCGCCCGCGTTCCCGCTACCACGAAGTGGATTAAGGACTTGAGCCATACAGTAAGCGGCCGAGACTACGTGCAATTTGTGCACACTCACGTCAACGCACTACCCTCTCGTATTCGTGTGAGTAGGGGTCGCCGAGACGGGGGTGGGCTCGAGTTGAACTGCCGTGCAGGTTGCTTGGTCAGGGAGACGACGGCTCACACCATACAGCAGTGTCACAGAACGCACGGCGGCCGCATTGAGCGTCACAACGGCATCGTACAATTCGTCGCGCAAGCGATGAAGGACAAAGGGTGGACTGTAGAGATCGAGCCGGAGTTCAGGACCACCATTGGCCGGCGTAAGCCGGACATTATTGCCAGTCGGGGCGGGGTCGGGGTGATCGTGGATGCGCAGGTAGTGTCGGGCCAGCGTCCGTTAGACGAGCTCCACCGTGAGAAACGTAACAAATACGGCTCTCACGCGGAGTTAGTTGAAATGGTTGCAGGCAGACTGGGACTACCCGGCAGGCAGTGCGTCCGCGCCACATCCTGTACCGTCTCCTGGCGAGGTGTCTTGAGTCTCGGTTCCTACAATGATCTCAGAGAGATCGTGGGACTGGACCAGGCCACGTTATATGTTGTGCCGATAAGGGCGCTTAGAGGCTCCCACATGAACTGGACGAGATTCAACCAGATGACGTCGACGCAGCTGGGTGTGCTGCGCGACGGGTCGTAATCCGGTGGAAAGGGGCGGAGGTCAGGCACCGACTGATTCTCGCACACCCACCCTGTGCTTTTTTATTAAATTAACGCGACTCCAATTGAATTAACATAAAGAATCAGTATTTAACTACCAACTGGCCAAATACTACACGGTATCAAAGTCGATGGGCAGAGGAGTCTCAGGGTGTGTCTGCCCAGCCATAATGATTATATCCAGCGTTCACTAGACGATGGCACTGTGTGGCAGAAATAGCCAAATGCCTCGTCATCTAATTAGTGACGCGCATGAATGGATTAACGAGATTCCCACTGTCCCTATCTACTTCGGCTCCGACCTCCGTGCGGTGCGGACGTGCTCTCGGTGCTCGGTGCCTATGTGTTTATTGCGCAAGTTCTAGTGCATCTAGATTGTTTTTAATTTGTTGCTATAACTATATCTCTTTTGTGTTAACTTTACTATATTGTGAATTTACTGTGTCTTTGGATGTGATTTACTGTGATTGTTACACTTTGTGATCGGTGTGTGTGCCGGGCCCACGTGCTCCCACGTGCTCCCGAATTTCGGTGATTCCGCCCTAGGACTGGGCGTCGAGTCCCGAAAGCACCCCTCCGTGAACCGGGCTAAGTACTTTTAATTGACTTTTCCTGTGCCTTATTCGCTTTTTCCGTATTTTCCTTTGTATAGTTTTTAGGTTAGTATAGGTTAGCGTAGTGTGGCGTGGAAGGACAGTGCGTGACGTCTATGACAGCAGTCACTGACGTCCGACGTTTCCGCCTATAGACAGTAAATTAGGTGTGTTTGCAATAGACTGCTTAGTAATTTTAGTTTATTTAGATTTAGCAAGTACTTTCTTTCTGTGTTGTTAGCTTATTAGAACTTTTGTGCTGTCCATAGTGTATAGTTGTGACACCGCTATTAGGTATCTGTGGCGCCGGCGGGTGACGTCTCCGACGTCACTGACAGCTGTCACCTGACAGGTGTCAGTTTGACTTTTATAGATTGTTTACTTGGTGTGTCTGACAGTGTAGTGCCTAATAGAGACCAGTAGTGCCTATTAGTGCCTATTAGCGCTTACTAGTGCCTTTTAGTGCTTATTTGGTGCCTTATTACTGCCACTTATTGCCTTTGACAATTTTCACATTTTTGTATTTTTGTGCCTATTTGTGCCTGTTTGCGCCTGACTCTGCCTGTTGTGCCTGTTATTTGTATTTGTTTTTACTTGTAATTTTGTGCTGTTCAAATTTGGACTTTATTTTCTTGGTCAAAATTTACATTATTTTTCGTGTCTCTCGTCGCTACAAAAACTCGACCTGTCTCTGCGTTGGGTTGCGTAGCGTCAATACACGAACGCCCCACTTGACGTATAAAAAATTCTAAAATGAGCGACTCTGATGACGGGGATCCATCCCGACTCGGGGGAAGGTTTGACCCGGCGAATCCTTTTCGTCCAAGGGACTCCATTTTAAGGACGCCCCCCCCTCCAAGGCACATACCCTCGCCGGGATCGACCACTTCATCGACGGACGCGGCGGCGATTGCGGCGGCGGCAGCATACCAGGCGGTGACGGCAGTCATGGCAACTCTTTCGCCGAACATTTCACCCCCTCCACCCCCCTGCACCCCGGCCACCCCCCCTACAATTATACAGGAGGCACCGGCAGCGAGCAG